>JADRCD010187389.1:0-12029 GCA_019843815.1 Montemys delectorum
CTCTTAAAAGGCATTTTAGTAAAAGAGCAATCATGAATTCATTTGGGGGTGACATTGGGTTATAACAGAATCCTTGGGCTCCCATAGGCACTCACCTCTAACTGATGGAATTGCCAAGGGGACATTGCCTCTACTCGGTGGTTTTTATATTAGCTGATGTTGCTTTTGTTAAATTTGGAGGTCATATATCACTAACATTCCCAGAGATGTTAAACAAGTGTCTATTGAATAATTTGGAATAATGTCAGATATAGCAAGAAGCAATGGTTTCATTGTGATTTTTTTCTTTTGTCTTTTTTAAAATATTTATTTTATGTATATCAATACACTGTAGCTGTACAGATGGTTGTAAGCCACCATGTGGTTGCTGGGATTTGAACTTAGGACCTTCGGAAGAGCAGTCAGTGCTCTTGACCGCTGAGCCATCTCTCTAGCCCCTAATTTTTTTATTTTATTTTAATTTAAAACAATTTTTAAAAAGGTTTTATTTTTGGTTATGTGTATTTCTATTTGTTGGCACATGAGTACAGTGCCCACAGTGGCCAGCAGAGGGCATCAGATACCCTGGAACTGGAATTACAAGTAATTGTAAGACACCTGATGTGGGTGCTGGAAATCAAACTTGGGCCCTCTTGAAGAGTGGTAGATATTCTTAACTGTTAAGTAGCTTTCCTAAGCCCTTCTGTGCTTTTCAAAAATGGCACTGCAGATTGGGCCTCACACACCCTGGTTAACCTCAGGACCACTGAGCCACAGTTGAAGCTTGCCCGTTAAGGTTTTCTTTTCTTTTCTTTTCTTTAAAAGATTCATTTATTTTATTTATATGAATACACTGTAGCTATCAGACACACCAGAAGAGGGCATCCAATCCCATTACAGATGGCTGCAGGCCACCATGTGGTTGCTGGGAATTGAACTCAGGACAGCTGGAAGAGCAGTCAGTGCTCTTAACTGTTGAGCCATCTCTCCAGCCCCCCACCCCCCCTTATGATTTTCTTGTTTCCTAACCCGTGTAACCAGTATAAATGTTTCAGTGACAGGTTTGGACATCTGTCTATTGAACATGGGGACAAGATATGCTTAACAGCTGACAACAAACTTTATATTCTGCTGAATTCTGCAAGTCTGAAAAGGGGTCCTACTAGTTAGCAGTCATCACTAATGTGCCATTAAGTACCCCAATACTATTGGTGGGATGCTGGAAACTCAGGCCTCAGTCATCTCTGTGTCCCTGAGTTCATCAGATCTTTCATTTTTGTTTTTTTTTTGGGGGGGGGGTTCAAGACAGGGTTTCTGTGTATAGCCCTGGCTGTCCTGGAACTCACTCTGTAGACCAGGCTGGCCTCAAACTAAGAGATCTGCCTGCTTCTGTCTCCCTAGTGCTGAGATCAAAGGCGTGTGCCACCACTGCCTGGCATATATATTATTCATATTTATTTATTTATTTATTTATTTACAGTTTGTGCACATGCACCTGTCAAGGACATTTGTGTGTCAAGGAATAACCTTTAGAGATTGGCTTTCTCTATGAAGATAGAGGTAGGTTTTGGGGATTGAACTCAGGTCATCAGACCTGGCAGCAAGTACCCCCCCCCCCCCCCGGCTGAGCCATCTTGTAGGCCCAAATACTGTATTCAAACCCTGAGTTTTAAGTTAGCATGTTTGTTGGTAGTTGAATCTTTTTTTTTTCGTCTGCTAGCAGGTGACATCTTGTGAGCCAGCCAACAAGTAGTAGCAGATGTCAAAATTTGGAAAAAAATTTACATGAAGAGAAAATGTAGAATTTAGACCAAGCTCTCCCAATAAGGTTCATTATTTATGAATACCAGGGAGGGAGGAAAGCGACTTCAAATTGATTTTTAAGGCTGAATCTTGTGAATGGAGAGAGTAGTTTGAGAGTCATGTCCCAGGAGCAAGGACCACAGTCTGAGGGATGACTTGAATCCCTTGCCTAGGACATGCTTTCCGGTATGTTGTATTAATGAATCATATGCTTTCATGTGCACATAAAATATCTGACAGAATCCTGCTTGCTTAAATGCAGGTTTTTGTTCAGTGGCTTTGGGGTAGGGGCCGGGTGTCTCAGGTGATGCTGGAGTTTCTAGAACCATTAGATATTCCAGAAACGTACAGCACCGAGGAAAGCCATGGTCAGATGACACCGTGGGTCTCAGGGTGTGGAATGGCATCCAGCAATGACAGCTAATGTGGGACAGTCAGACCTGGGGTTGTGTCGGATTCCTTGCCTCTCTTTGGGAAGAGTTTGATTTAGAGACTCCTCTGAAAAGGATTAAGGCCTTAACCAGGGCCCTGATTGACCAAATGGAGAAGCAGGATGCATGCCCCTCTGCCACCATGAGGTTGAGGATCAAGCCGGGTAAGGGTACTACTCACTAGCCCAGGAAGGAAGCACTATTTAAGACCATCCAAAGTCTAATACTTGAATTAGGGACAAAAGGCAAACTTAGAGCTAGTGAATTTCGCCTGTTTTGTTGTGGGATCAGATCTATATCCATTCTGAGTTTATGGTTTTTTTCTCTCTTCTCTTCTCTCCTTCTCTCCAATTCACCTCAAACCTAAGGTCTTATGTAGCCCAGGCTGGTCTTAAGCTTATTATATAGCAGAGGATGGCCCTAAACTTCAATTCTCCTCCTCCCGTGTGGATGCTGGGATTATTGATAGATACTACCACACCTAGTTTATGCAGAAGGTGGGATGGAGCCAGGCGGTGGTGGCGAACACCTTTAATCTCAGCACTTGGGAGACAGAGACAGGCAGATTTCTGAGTTTGAGGCCAGCCTGGTCTACAGAGTGAGTTCCAGGATAGCCAGGGCTATACAGAGAAACCCTGTCTTGAAAAACCAAAAACCAAAAAAAAAAAAAAAAAAAAAAAGAAAAGAAGATGGGATGGGACCCAGGGCTTCATTTATGTTGGGCAAACATTCTATTGATGAGTGTCATTCCCAAAACCCCTGCTCATGGTCGCTTTATTACTATCACTTTAAGTGGGAGCTCAGTAAATTTCTTAGGCAAGTCTTGAACCCATGGGCTCAAATGCTCTTCCTACCTCATTCTCTCTAGTGTCCACTCTCAGGAGCTCAGCATATCTGATGTAACAACTTCGACTTTGTGAAGGCTCTGTCAGCCCTTTGCCAGGTTGGGATCAGCAGGCCTTCAGGATTCTTCCTGTTCTACCTCAGGGTAACTTTGTAACAGCATCTGGAGGCCCTGCTGACAATGGCCCCAGTACCAGCTCTGGACAACACCCCATGAAAAAAAATAAATGTTTTTAAAATATATAAATAAATGTAAAATAAAAAAAAAAAGAAATGAAGGAGACCAGAGTCTTCTGAAATGACAGACAAGAGGACACAGCATGATTAGGAGAGCGCATAAAGACCACATAGTACTGCTCCTGAACTCCTGTGGAAGAGGCACAGTGGGAATTTAATTGTAAGACATGGTGAGGAAAACCAGAGAATAAGTGACAGTCCCAGAATGCATGAAAGAGAGAAAAAAAATATCTCTAGGCACATGGAAGTCACCACTAGAGGCAACATGAGGTCCTGAGTCAGAGGGCCAATAGTGAAGGGGGTTACTGGAATATGGGGCATGGTGGTGTGGACCTGTCATGCTTGCACTTGGAGCTTGATGGCAGAGGGGTCAGGTGTTCAAGGCTGGCTTCAGCTAAATAGAATTTCAAGGCCAGACTGGGCTACATAAACTCTGGCCCTAATAAACAAGAACAAACTGGTAAATATGCCCATGTACCAGATTGTACTGTTGTGTCAACGTCCAACTTTTTTTTTAATCATTGCGCTGCGGTTACATAAAAGAATGTCCTTGTTCCTGGGACACACGCTGAATACTGACGTATTCAAGGGTGAAGGGTCATTGTGCCTGCAACTTACTCTCAATGAGTTCTAGGGAAAAAGTAATACGTAAATATTTACAGAGACAGAGACTACGTGAATAGAAAAAAAGAGCTCTAACAACTGGAGCCTCTGATATGACCTTAACACCTCTGGCAGGCATGAGGGTTTTCAGGAGGGCAATCTGGAGAAGCTCCGCACAGTTTATTTTATACTGGCTTGGCAAAAGCGGGACTTCTGGGCACATCATCCAGTCTCTGAGAAATGTTTAGACCAGAGATGCCGGCTACTGGCAGTCGGTGCTGTGTGCCTGGGAGAGGGGATCTGAGGGTCTTGGGACGTCTGCCTCATCTCCACTGCAGACAAAACATAAAATAAAAATAAATAAACCCATAGAAAGTGGCTTAGGAAGACACATGATGGCCTAGAGAGACGGCTCAGCAGTTAAGAGCACTGGCTGCTCTTCCAAAAGGTCCTGAGTTCAATTCCCAGAAACATGGTGGCTCAGAGCTATCTGTAATGGGGTCTGATGGCCTCTTCTGGTTGTCTGAAGATAGCTACAGTGTACTTGTATACATAAAATAAATAAATATTAAAAAAAAGACACATGATGCTGACTTCTAGCCTCTACACATGTTTTACACGCGTGCACACACACACACACACACACACACACACACATGCACACACACGGAAAGCATGGCCTTGCACAGGTCTTACTGAAATGATGGAACACCACAGGGAAGAGATGCCACAGTCTACATCCCAAGCATGGGCCTCCCTGGAAGCAGCAGGCTGCAGGAAGTCAGTTTGGCCTCATGTACAGTGGGAATGGATTTTGCTGGATATTATTTCCCTGTGGCCTTCCCTGTCAAACAGGCCAGTACAGAACAGCAGTGTTGGGGCAGCCAGAAGGGTTCTTTTTTGTTATTTCTTTTCTTTTCTTTTTTTGGTTTTTTGAGACAGGGTTTCTCTGTGTAGTCCTGGCTGTCCTGGAACTCACTTTGTAGACCAGGCTGGCCTCGAACTCAGAAATCCGCCTGCCTCCGCCTCCTAAGTGCTGGGATTAAAGGTGTTCGCCACCACTGCCCGGCATCAGAAGGGTTCTTATGGAGACCATTTTAAGGTTAAGCCACGGCCAAGTTTCCAGACAGGCAGTGGTCTGCTTGCACGATTCCGTAGGTATCTTAGGAGCATGATCTGGGGGAGAGGTAAGATGTGCTCAACAAGAATCCTTCTGCGACTTTGCTCATCCTTTTGATTATTATTTTTTTAATGAAAAGCATGTGTTGGGGTGGGGTGGGGGGCGCACCACCTCCCCTGGCCCTGAGCCTACAATCTTACTTGCAATACTAATCTCTCCCCGCTGGCTCTGTGCCGTGTGCTTGGCTCTGGGCCAGTTTAATATCACTCTTGCTGATAGCAGGTTGCAGCAGTGTTTCTGTTATGAAACTCAGCTTTTAAAATCTCTCAGACATGGAGACAGTCTTCTCCTGGGCAAAGGAACCTTACCAACACTTACCTTCTGGGAGTGGGGCTCTAGCCTGCACTTCCAAAATTCTCCTACCCAGCTGAATTAGATGCGGCTCCTATGGGGTCTTTGGATGGGCTAAGGATGTGGCTCAGTGGGTAAGGTGCTCAGCTAACATGCATGATCCCCCACCACTGCATAGGAGCGGGTTTGGTGGCACATGCCTAAAATGCACTCATGAGGTAGAGGCAGGAGGATCAGAAGTTCAAAGTCATCCCTGCCTACATAGAGAGTCTGAGCCAAGACTGGGCTACAGACCCTGTCTCAAACGTAAATAAATAGGTTCAGTGAAACGGCTCTGAGGATAAAGGTGCTTGTTACAAGGTCTGATGACCTGAGTTCAATCCTGAGGACCCATGGGCTGGAAGGAAAGAACTGCTTCCAGCAGGTCCTCGGACCACATGTATGATGTAAAATACTCCCCAATTAATTAAAATAACCAACCAAGCAGCCAGCCAGGCAGCTAGCCACCCACCCGACCAACCAATCAATAAAATGTCTTTGGAAAAGACTTCAGGAATGGTAGAACAGGTGCCCACATGTGCCAGGTTCTGAGCTCAATCCTCAACACCATTATTGCAGCAACAACGATACAAAAACCAGTCAACCATCTCAACAGGAACAAGATCAACGGCACAGAGAGTATTTGCGGAGAGCATGTCTTTTTCTGGGGTGCTCTGAAATCTTGCTCTCCACTCCCTTTTTGTGTTTTGGCAATCCCAACCTTCCTGACTTACACACACTGGCTTACCTATGGAAAGCCTTTCAACCAGGCTTTTGAGTAACCCCCTCATTTGTCACCCACTGCCCATGGTTCCATAAACCCCGTCATTCCATTTCAGGGCAGGGATCTCTCTGAGATTAGTCTCCAAGGTCTACTCCAGTTACAAGATCTGCTCCTGGGCAGATGGGGTTATATGTGTAAAGGATATAAAACCAAAAAAGGCTGTGGCAACCAGTTCTGTCAATTATTAGCTCTGTGTGTGTGTGTGTGTGTGTGTGGTGTTGGGGGGAGTACTACACCTCCCCATGCTGAGCCAGAAGTGTGTGTGTGTGTGTGTGTGTGTGTGTGTGTATATATATATATATATATATATATATATGCACATATACATATATACACATATACACATATATGTGCACACACATATATATGGGCACACACATCTCTTAAAAACAATGAGAGCACCCGTAGTGAGCCTCCCTTTATACGCTACTATGAATGTTAACCGAGATGATATATAGGGCACTAGAAAATTAGGCATCACTCTTTATCTCTGGGACCTACCCAGAGCTCTGCTTCTTCCCTCCTGACACAGTGCAGAAGCCTTGCCCTGTCTGGTACCGCCTGAGTGGCCAGTCTGGTTTGAAGAGCTGTCTTCCTGCCCATTCTTTATTATTTTACTGTCCATTACAGTCCTCAGGAACAGCTTACCACAAAACACAGACTTGCAATGCTACCTTTCCTTACCAACTAACATAATTTAGAGCCCTGACCCAAGATCATGAGCCACTAATGCAATTTCCCCCTCGCTAAGATCTTCATTAACAAAAGGTCGGGAGGGTTCCAGGAGGAAGATGCAACACCAGAGAAAGCCACAAGCGCCCAGTGGGGGGTCTTCGGTTAGGACAGAGATCTAGTCCAGGGCTGGAAGGCAGCGGCCAGCTGGCAGGGACAAGTGCCCAAGGACTTGGCTGGATGCTGGAAAATCCATCAGTGGTTCTCAACAAAGCCTCTCAAAAGGGCTGTCTTTCTCCACCTGGGAGATGTGCTGAGTAGTTTTGGCTGTGGGTATTTTGAGATGTCCTTTGTCACTTGATCTCGGCTGGGGAGGCACGTGGGGACTGAGAAGTTAGGAAAAATAAATTGTTCGGACATGGGGCTCTAGGAACAGAGCTTTCCACTCAGCTTTGATCCTGCCAAGGAGCTCTTAGGTTTATCCTCAGCTTTATTTTATTTTTAACTTATTTCCTTTGCCTTTGGGTCTCTGGGGCCAGATTCTCTTTCCTACTGTGGCATTCCCACCCAGATATTCTTTTTTTTTTTCCCCTCTTCTTAAAACTTGTTCATTTTTGTGAGAAACAGCCCTCCTTCCACCCCCGGCCATGTATTAGCTGCTTCTTCTGGCTTAGCCTGTTCTGTGTTACTATAAAGAAATACCTGCAAGCTAGGAAAGCTTATGAAGAAATGAGCAGGAGGACCCTTCCTACACAGAAGCCTCTATGGTGTGTGTGTGTGTGTGTGTGTGTGTGTATTTGGGGGGTCCTTCTCTTTCATAATACCATTATGTTTTAATCACAGGGACCCACACTGAAGATTTAATCTATTCCTAAGGCCCCTCAAAAGCCCACCTCTAAATATCAAAGCTGGATGTTGCCACTCTCATAATCCCTCGCAGGGAGATCAGATGGCAGCATCTATGCCCTTGAGGGACACACACCTCACATTCCAACCACAGCCTTTTCTCATTTTAAGTCTGCCTTGAGTCAGATTTAAGAAGGCCTACCCACATCCCTCATTCACACCTGAAGATGTAGAAAAACCAAAGACACGGTTGCAAAAAAGCCATTGTTCTGAGCATGCAGTGGATATGCATTCCCTGGAGGGACACGAAAACCTCTCAGAATCCCTAGTGATTGTTACTGAAAAGCAAAGAGGCCATGTTATTGCCAGTGTGAGTGTTTTCAGGAATTCTTGCAGCCCTGGAAAACTTAGAAAGAGGGGGGAAAACATTATTAAAAACAAACAAACCACCCCCAAAACTGGTGCTGTGAGATGGGAGAGACAGATTTCCCTCTCCTCACAACGAGGATGTAAACCTTTGACCAGGGTTTAAAAAACAGAGGAGCAGGGTTGGTGATGTGGCTTAGCTGGTGAGCAGGATGCTCTGCTCTGGCTTGTCCAGTAGGAATCTCTGCAGACACCCGATGCCATCGTCATCTCTGACACGAACCATTACCCCCTCAGCCGCCTCATTCTTGCCCCTGTATCCTGGAGGAAGTCACTTCCTCCTTCAGGCTGGAGTACTTTCCCCTCTTGACTTAGCCTGCTAGCTCCCTTTGCACTTTACAGAAGGGCCATTAGGTGGGGCCCTGTCACCATCTCCCAGGTAAGCCAAGGGCTATGACTTTGGAGTTTGAGGACTACTGAGTTCTGGGATTACTGCTCAAATCATCCCAATGCACGGAGAGGCTGGGGTGGAGGGGGCAGGCTTGAGTCTGCAATACATAGGTCCTAAGGGCTTGATGTAGAAGAGGTTGTATGTTTGAAATCACCAATCCAGTTTTAGAAAACGATTGCGAAGATTCTTTAGGAGAAACAAACAGACCAACCCAACAACCTTATAAAGAGTCCCAGCACATTATAAAGAGTCGGCCGTCACCGAGAGCATGACGTGACAGCCCCTGCTTTCTAGCCCTCTGTTCCCCGTGATGCTATCTGTGGACCACTTTGACCCTTGACCACTGTGAACCACTACCCTCTGAGCAGAGCAGCCACCGTCCTTATCCAATCAGTTGTGCCTGTTTGCAAGAATCCATCACAATCATAACTTTGGGATTCAGCATTCCATCAAGGAGGGGGTGAGGAAGGTCACTGGACCCTTACGTGAGATTCCAGACACTTCTCTCAGCTGTATGTATACAGTTCTGCTCTAATTGCATGTGGCCTAGGGGGCGTTAATCTTACACAGCTATGGGGAGCCATGATCCATCCACCCTGGGAAGACTTTCCAGTGTGGCTGCTTCGGGGTCACCCATGCTGCTATAGGGAACCCCCACCCGACCTCTGATATGCAAGGTGAGTACTTGGGTTTGTTAATGGGACCTTACTGAGAAAGGGACTGGACCATGTACTATTGACATAGGCCACCCTTCTTTCTCCTCCCTTGACCTTCACTTTCTCCTGCTATCGTCTATCAGTACAATCCCCACCCGAAGCCCAGACACTGTTTACTTTCCTTCCAAGTCCAGCTTCAAGGTCAATCCCAGGATACCTTTCCTGTCACCTCACTGAACCCTCTGATCCCCAGGAGACTAGGGCTGGACTGCAGGCTCATTCTGACTGACCTTGGCCTACTCAATTTCTCACATCCTGCAAACAACTCCTGGACTAACTCGACAACATTTCCTGTGCTCCTCCGCACAGAACGCAGAGCCCAGCTAGGGCTCTAGCAGGTGGGCGGCACCACCAACTACCGCTGCCCAAATCACTAGGCTGCAGAGACTTCCAAGTGAGCGGTCTCCTCCTCTCAGTCACCAGTTTCTCCCCAGTTGAGACCTTTGACCTTCACCATGAACACCGGAACACCTCTTTCCTGGCTTCTTTTCCTCTACATGACTTCTCCCTACATGGCTGAAGCTAGAGGCTACCACACAGAAGCTAACTGTTTTTCTGTCCCCCTTCCCTCCCTGTATCTGCCCCGCCCTCTGGCTTTTTCTTCTGCCTGGAAGAGGAGCAATCTCCATGTGTTTTATAGAGCACTCACTACCTGGCTTCCAGGGATGGTTCTTCCAAATTCTGGCCTGTGGGGTCCTTTATCTTTAGTATTTCACCACCAAGGGCTAATGTCAGGGGTTGGGAATGTAGCTCAGTTATGTCATAGCTTGCCTGGCATGCATGACGCCTTGAATCCTTTCCCCAGTATTGCTAGGGTACTCCACTGGAGAGGAAGACGCAAGGAGGGCCGGATGTTCATAACCTCATCCTAACCACACAAGGAGGCCAGCCTGGGCTCACATTTGTTTCTTGTATCCTGTTTTTTTTTTTTTTTTAATGTATGTATGTATGTATGTATGTATGTATGTATTCAGTCAGGGTTTTATGTAGCTTAGGCTGGCCTCAGACTCTCCATGTAGTTGAGAGTCTTGAATTTCTAATTTTCTGCCTCTACCCTCTGAGTGCTGGGTATGCATCACCATGCCCAGTTGTATGTGTGGTTGTATGCAGGGTTTGAGATCAACCCACCACTTTTGTGTATTCAGGGCAAGCACTCGATCCACTGGGCAACATCCCTGTACTGAGGCTTGGTAGCAAGCACCATTTACCTGCTGAGCCATCTCACCAGCTCCTAGTTCAGTTTAAGACAAACATCGTACCATTCTTTCTTGACTTCTTGCTACTATAATGAGAAGCCACCATGATAACACTTCAGTGTCTGTAGCTACACTTACATTGAAATTTAAATCTATGGCATTATGAGGATGAAAGTTTGAGCCTCTATGGTATTTGGAGGTGAGACTTTGGGATTAGGGATAAAAGAGGCCTCAAGAGTAGACCCAATTCAGCTTTACAAATGAGGAAACCTAAGGCAGGTGGTTCTGCCTCAGCACGAGATGCCCGTGCCTCCTTAGGATGTTACAGACAGTCCCAGCAGGCACACTATCATACAACACACCCAGGAACTTCCTAGCCTTAAGAACTGTAAACTAGATTGACCTTTATTCTTTATAAATTGCCCACCCTGTGATCTTCAGCTATAGCAACAATGGAGTGAGATATACCATCAAGGCAATATATCATTCCTTTCCATTTGAGCCATTTTTCTCCCTAAGATGTCTTTCAGAACTTTGAAAGATATTATTTTTGATACTCCGTATCTAGCTATGGATTTATCTTCATGTATCTTTTTAGCAGTTAGAGAGAGATTAGATGGTAGCTAGGCTGTTCCAGTCTCAACACTTAGCTGGGTGACCTTGGGCAAGAGAGATCTGGTCTCACTTTTCCAGTTTACTCCAATATAAAACGCTTATCTCCCAGGGTTACCCAAGCCCTAAGGAGCAGGAGACACACACAGAGTAGCACCTAGATCTCCTCCCCACCCCCAGACAGGGTTTCTCTGTATAGTCCTGGAACTCACTCTATAGACCAGGCTGGATCTTAAGGGCTCCACCATGCTAGCCACCATCGTTGTACAAAGTAAACTTTGATCTAAGCAGTTGTGCTTCTTCAGCCCTAGAAAATGCCTTCAGCTCTTCCTGTTTCAAATATTAATAGTCTCTGAGCATTTTTGTTTTGTCCTACATGGTCTCATGTAGCCCAGGCTGGCTTTGGTTTGTTATATAGGCCAGGCTAGCATCTTGGACTCCCAAGTGTGGGGGATTACACATAGAAGCCACCATTCCCAGTTTACAGAGCCCAGAACTCTGTGCCTGCCACGCACACTCTACCGACTGAGCTTCCCAACCCTCTTTGAGCATTTTTATTAGTCATTGCTGTGTGTCTGGGGCAGAGAAGAGGCCCCAGAACGTGAATCTGTTTCTTACCCAGAAGGAAAGCCGGGGAGAGGCACCTCCCTTCCCTCTGTCCCTTCCTTTCACAGACTGGCCACTTGGAAATTCCTATTTGATTCATTGCAAGCTGGCTTCTCTCCACCATTCTATCTCCCTGCTCATGACCTTACTACTCCATCCCTCAGGACCCTCTAATCGCCATTATTGATGCCCACAGGGTCTGTGACCTTCACACACCACCTTTTCCCCCCTCTGCCGTTCAGAGAGGCTCCTTCTCATCCATCTTCTTCATTCCTACAGCTTCAAAAGTAATCCTGTGACTTCTGAGGGCTCACCCTCTGTCGCCGAGCCTCAGACTTCAGCCTGGACTCACAACCTCTCCTGCCTGCATGTGT
>JADRCD010187390.1:0-18768 GCA_019843815.1 Montemys delectorum
AACTACACAGTAGCTATTTGATTAGAAATTGATCTTAGAAGGTTTGACCTACTTTCCTGTGAATTAAATACACCCCCCGAGGCACTTAGAACACATGCAGCCTTTTTAGAAACGCAATTATCTCTTTTTAAATCTTTAATGCAGTTTTCCTAAAATGTTATATTTTGTTTGAATTGTGTGCTTTTTAACAAACTGCTGTAACAGACAATAGTATGTAATTGGGACAGGTAAAAGATAAGTAAATTAGGGAAAATAGAGATTATTTGAAAACTACATTATGAAAGTCCTTATGAATAAGAAACATTAATGAGTCTCTGGGAGGATTCTTATACTGATGTGTAAGACTGCCCACATTTAGGGGCAAATGAATTTGTTACTGTAGAGGTCAAAATGGGAAGATTAGGCTCTTGTTTGATGGCCTCACAGTTGAAGAAAAGCATCCTGACTCTGACTCTGAAAGGTGGATGCTTGCCTCCCAAGAGGCTCACGAGTTGGAATTCATTACCTTATTTTATCAACACATAAAAAAGAAATCCATCTCTTTGAGATGGACTCATTAACCAAATCCCAGAGATGGAAGTATGGAAACATAATGGCAGTTTGTTTCATTCACAATGAGAAATTCAGTCCTCAGAGGAATAGCAATGCTCATGCTGGATCATACTCTTTTCTCCCTGTAGGCAGAATTACTTGAGAGGCCACACTATAATCAGGTTTCTTGGTGATTATGCATTTTAAGACATTATTTAAATCAGACGCAGTTCTAATCTTGGTTCTTTTAAAATAGCAATGAATTTGAAATTTCATGAATACCAGGAAACTGAAGATCAGAAAAAAATGTAATTATATGGCTTTTTCATGCTTAGTCCAAAACAGCATTATCAGATATCAGTCAGCAGTAAGATGGATAAATTGTTGCACATTCATTTTCTAAATTATAAAACACACAAACATCAAAATAAGGGGGTTGGAAAGATGGCTCAGTAGTTAGTTAAGAGAGCTGACTGCTCTTCAGAGGACCAGAGTTCAATTCCTAGCACCCACATGGCAGGTCACAACTGTCTATAATTCCAAGGTCTGGTACCCTCGTGCAAGCATACATGTCGGCAAACACCAGTGTGCATAAAATAAAAATAAATTAATTAAAAATATATTTAAAAGTCAGATAATGCTACACCCAGAGGTTATGAACAGCAAGAGACACAGATGTTGCATATGACCATTTTCCTTAAAGGAAGAGCATGACATCTCCATCAATTTTGTAATGCATACTTGGGTGTTACAAATACGTACTAAATACATACCAAAACTTACTATGCTGGTAGTGAGAGCAAAACAGTAATTGCCATAAACCTAACAGGAGTTGATATCTCTAGAGAGAAATACACAATATATGTGTTGTTCATTCTTTCCATTGTTAATCAGACCAGGGTTATGTGGTGACCTCATGAACTATATATATTTACTTTATGTACATTTTGTATGCATTACCTTGATATAAGACTCATTTAATCTGGCCTAATTCATATTTCATTAGATGAGATCTCTTAATATAAAATTGATAGCTAACTAGATTGTGATGTAAGTAAGCAGACAGAGGAAGGGACAGGTAGAGAACAGAGAGACAGAGAGAGACAGAGAGAGAGAGAGAGAGAGAGAGAGAGAGGCTTAATATATGTGCATGGTTCCCTCCTCTCTCAGCTGAGAAGGCCTAGAAACAAATAAATTTCAATTACTAGCAACTAGGGCACTTTGGAAAAATGACAAATTCTAAACTTCATTGAAAAAGACACCGGATGCAATATACAAAAGCCTATAGGTATGTAGTGCGAGAGAGTAAGGGAATGCCCTGCAAATAAAATAACAATGCACACACACACATACATCTGCACACACTCACACCCACACATGTGCATACACACACTGGTGAGAGGAATTATCTTTTTAAAATATTCATATGATTCATTTTTGTCTTAGAGAGCAACATGTTATATACACTCAACATTATGCACACAGAAACATATGTTATGGACCTCATGATACACCTTGATGTTGCCTGGGCCTCTGGTTCCTCTCCTTTATCTAAATCTGGTACATACTTTTCTTTTCTTTTTTTTTTTTTCTTCGAGACAGGGTTTCTCTGTGTAGCCCTGGCTGTCCTGGAACTCACTCTGTAGACCAGGCTGGCCCTGAACTCAGACATCCCATCCGTCTGCCTCTGCCTCCCAAGTGCTGGGATTAAAGGCATGCGCCACCACTGCCCGGCTACATTTGCTTCTTTTTATTACTGTTTTCTTAGCTTTAACTTATGGAAAGTTTTCATAATTTACAAGGAATACTGAAAATGAGGACTGTTATGGAAAATTAGGGTTACAACGGCCCATCAGTTCCTTGGCGTATCTACAGTCAAGACTGGTTACTTTCCAGCATCTTTTCTTAATTGAAAATAGTTTTTTTTTTCCTCACACAAGATTATCATGATTATTGTGTGAGAAGTTTCCTCTCCCCTTCCTCTACTCTTTCCAGCTTCTCTCCACCACCACTCCCATCCAGATCTATTCCCTTTATGTCTTTCTTAGGAAACAAACATGCTTCTGAGGGATAATAATGAAATAAACTGAGATAAAACAAATAAACTAATACACCACAATAGGCCAAAACAGAAGGAGAAAGCACAATACAAAGGATAAGACCTAGCTAGTGACACAGAGATTTACTTGTTTGTACACTTAGGAATTCCATAAGAAACACTGAACTGGAAGCTATAATATGTACCCAAAGAACCGTAGGGTAAAAAAGAAGAGAGAAATGTAAATAAGATAACTAAAAAAATAAAAATATAATAACCCCCCTGGCATAACATTGTGGGACAAGGAACTGCCAAAGATGCCATTGCTGGGCATACAACTAACCCTTAAGCGTGGCTTGTATCCTCAGTGAGATGCCTTTGGAGAATACTAAATTTCCATTTGCAGGTGGTTACCCATTGAAGATTGCTTCTAAGTTATAGATGAGGCATGCATCTACTTTTCTTTTCAGTTCTAGCACTCAATCTGTTGCAGACTCTGCTGAGCCCTGTGGATGCTGCCTCAGTTTCTGTGACTTTATATTGATTTACAGGGCCTGGTTTATTTGGTGTCCTCCATTCCCCTTGGCTCTTACACTCTTACTGCCTCAGCACAGTTCCCCAAGCTATGATTGGAAACACCAATTTGAGATGTCCTTTTTAGGTCTGAGTCTTCCAAGGTCACTCTCTCTGCATATTGTCTGTCTGTCTTTGTTCCAGTCTACTGAAGGAGGAAGCTTCTCTGATGATGGCTGAGCAAGTCACTGATCTATGAGTATAGCAGAATGTCATTAGGAATTATTTTATTGCTACTTTTTTCTTTTCTTTTCTTTTCTTTTTTTAGAATAGTAGTAGTATTTGGTTTTACCCTAGATTCTTGGTGATCTCATTTCAGGTTCTTGGTCACAAAAGCAATGTTGGGTATAGGTTCCATCTCCTGGAGTCTGCCTTCAGTTACATCAGCTATAGGTTGGTTATTCCCACAAGCTTTGTGTCCCCCTTGCACTAGCATACAATGCAGGCTGGATTCTACTATAGATTGAAAGGTTAGTGCCTCAGTTGGTGCTTATGCTTCTTCTTTGCTATCCTGAAGAATACCTTCTTGCACCAAAGACAACTAACTACCACATAGGAGTGAAGGTTTTATGTGAGCACTAGCTCAATTTCTGTATTTTCAATGAGTTGGATAGATGGATTCTTCAGCAATGGGGATGTTTGAGAGTGCCCATGAGACCCTTTGAGCAAAGCCTCAATTAGATGTAGTTGTCAGTAAGAGTTCTGAGGGTCCTTATAGTCAGTAGAAACAACTCCCAGTGGCCAATGAATAGTAATAGTATAGTATTTGATTATAACCCAAACTATAAAATAAATATCCCTAACACTATTATATGAATAATGACTAAATAATAAATAAATAAATAAATAAATAAATAAATAAATGGAAGGAGAATAGATAGATATCACATTCACAGATTCCAAATAATTTATGTAAACATTACACTTCTCCAAAAGATAGAATATAGCTCAATCCTCATTTATTAAAAGTGTCACACACAGATGTCTCAGCTTTGTGGTCCAACTAATGATAAGTCCTATGGTTGTGTAGCTGAAATATTGTAAGGAGAGTGTCACTGTGTTCCCATTCTTCCTCCCCTATACCCATGAGCCATGTCTATTTATGAGAAAAAAACACCAAGAAAAATCTTATTTGGTAGGCATTACACAAAGATTGCTTGACCACTATAAACCCTGACACTGTCACAATTATCACTAGGAATGTGAGAAGGTGTCACAGCTAACAAGATCCTGAGGATGGATAATGACTTAATAAAATGTGGTCCTCTGAATGAATTACTGAAGAGGCATTGAAGATAACTGCTGAAGTCTGCATAAAAAGTGGAAGATAGTGAGCAATGATATATGGTTGTATGTACTGTTGATTATAAATGCCCCATAATAATGTAGAGCTTTAGGAATAGGGGAGTCTGGGTCTTGAGATTATAGGATGTTTCTTTATTAAAGTTTCACTTTTTTGTAAATCTAAAACTATTTTAAAATAATTTTATTTAAAAAAGCAAAAGTCATTGTATATTTCCTTTTTTCCCCAAGTATCTGAAAATTACTTGAAATGGAAATTTCTGGGTTCTTTGGAGAGTCAATTGTGTCATGTGATTTTTTTTTTCTGGAAACTGTCTTATAAGAGGATGTTTTTGATGAAGCAGACATGTGTGGGGGGGAATGTTTTGCTAAGAACAGACATGTGAAGCAGACATGTGGAGGGAAGTTTTGCTAAGAACAGACACGTGGAGTTTTTCTGGAGTCAGCCTAGAAAAAGAGCATGTGATATTTTGTTAGAGCAGATGTTTGAGAGACCATGTAATGTTTAGATGGGATGTAAATATAGCCCAATGAACAGTGGATGATGCTGGATGGTATTTGTATGCCTTGCCATTCTTTGTTGGTCATCATTTGTTGTGACTTCAGAGAAATTCACCGAAAAACTCCTGATGGTGCTTTGGTGGCTTCTTGCCAAGTGGCAGAGCCTTGTGGTTTCTTCTGGATCAACCTGCCATTGACGATTCATGAGTGGTGTTTGCAAGTGAATCAATCTGCTGACATCCTAACAACACAGATTAGATTTGCTCCAAAGAACTATTTCTAAATAGGTCCACATCCTCCTTTGCTCTATTAACCTTTCCCTTTCACTACCTCTGGAGGGTGGTGACCTAGATTGGACATTATAGCATTTAAGAACCCTTACTAAAAGCAGATTTTGAAACATCTAAACCTACAATTAGTCATTTTTATTTCTGTGGGTAGTACAGAAAAGTGAACCCCATAATGGACACTTTTTTCTCCACAATGGAATGTAATTTTACTCTACTGTTTGATTTAAGGTAGAATATTACTGTATTATTAAAAATTATCAGACTTTGATCAGCTATGATGAAGTCAAACTGAAACTTCATTATTGCACAGTTAACAAACAGTTACTTTTATTTGTAGGCAAAATTAAACATTTCCATTCAGTACAGAAACAGTCAAAGGGGTATGAAAATGTTATATTTGTTAGAGTGAGCCTGACTGGCAAAATGGATTTATCTGTGCTACTGGAGTTGAGAGAGCCAGCTGTGTATCTCTTCAGAAGGCCAGCATTGCTGGGGAAAGTAAAAATAGACTCAACACGTCAGTATCAGAACCCAAGTCAGTTTATCTTACTCACTGATAGGGTTAATGTGATCATGTAAAGGATCTCTGAGCTATGCTGCAAGTTTCTGAACACTGATCAAATAATATGTACCTCATCAAGCCACTACTAGCCTAGGAAGAGATGCCTGAACCAGGTGACCTGAGCCATTAGGTGTGATTGCAGGAATCAAAATACTTCAAGAAAAAATTTGTTTCTATGAAGGACATGATATTGAGAATATTTATGCCCAGAAAGAGAACTGTCAGACACTAAGTATACACAAACATGAGTTCCACACTGACTTGTTCATCATGGACAAGTTCTTCAGGCACTAAACCGTTCTTCATAATTCACTGATGAGACTATACATGAGTCTTGTGCTTATTTCAGGCTAACAGTATTTAGAATGGCCACAGACAGTGATTTCTGTGAAAGGAAAACTGGGTACCATAATATTACACGAGGGAAGGGTGATGTGCTTGCCTTGAAGGGAAAGCAGTTGTTTCTATTCACAAGGTGTTTAAGAGTTGTCATAATGAAGAAGGGCCTAGCTTATTTTGTGTTGCCTTGAGTAGGTCAAAGTAACAACAGGTCACCATTACAGAACAGCAGATTATGCAATATTGTAAGTAGGCTAGTCTTAATAGAGCTTTGGGGTGACAGGTCACTTTATGGAATGATGAGATCTCATTACAATTTTCTAAGGGAGGCCAAACAATTTCTCAAACAATTGAGATAGTATGAGTAACGGAACCAGTAGTTAACAATGTGTATATGCATGTGTGTGAACGTATGTGTACATGGGTGTGTTGGTGTGTGTGTGTGTGTTTGTATGTTTGTGTGTGTATGAAGATATAAAAAACATTATTATTCATGCTTTTGAGTTGACTAAGGAAGGATTTGACTGCAGAGTTGACTCAAATGATTATGGAGCCCAAGAGTGCTGATGATACAGTTATACTTCCAAAGAGCTGAGACACAGAAAAGCTAAAGCTTAAATTCAAGTGTAAGGGCAAGGAAAATACAATTGTTATAGCTGGAAAGGTGACATCCAGTTTTTTCTTGTATTCTGGACTCTAATTGACTAGAAGAGATCAATCTAACTTCCATATAGGAGAACCTCCTCTAGGTTCCAGTCACAGAAACTTTCAGGATAATGCCTGGTGAAATGTTTAGGTACTTTGTAGGCTAGTAAAGTTGACGTATATAACCATTGAAGAAACATACCAGTAAATGCAGAGGACTAGATAAGTGAAATAGACCAGAATCCTCAGCTACCCAAAGTGGCCTGCAGTGAAGGTAAATAGAGTGAATCACAGTGAGGATGATACCAAAGTTACGATGCTGGGATGTAGCTATTTATCACCCAAAGCATTCACTTTTAATACCTTATCAGGGTTTGATTTAACAGAATATGTCAAATCATGTTAGATATGCCTTTCTCTGCTAGGACAGAACATCTGACACAAGGAACTTAAGTAAGGAAAAATAAATATTGTTCATGGTTTCAAGTTCTAATACATTATGATAGGAAAGGTGTGGTGGTCAGAAAGTTCATGCAATGACCAGTAGGAAATAGAGTAAGGACAGGAGGTGGCCAGAGCAAGATATAACTCGTAACTTCACACTCCCAGTTACCTACTTTTCCCATCTAGACTTTGCATACTAGTTTCTAATAATTCCAAATAAGGTCACCCTGTTATGAACCTCTCAAGAGATCAATGCATTTGTTAAGTTTGGGCTTTCAGCATCTAGACACTTCCTCAACAACTATGACTTTCAAAGCCTACCAAGAGCAAGCCTACTTTGGCTTTACATATTCAGTACATAAAAGAATGCCCATGTATATGTTCCATGAAGTGTATTTATTATAATCAGTCAGAGAGAGAAAACTGAAAGCTGTTATGATGAACAGGGCCCCTAAATGTCAGGAAGACTGTCCTGAATTAATGAGTACAAGCTCAAATTGTATCCAGCAAGCCTGCAGAAAGCAACTCATGATGGATTTACTCCTTGTGACTTTGTAGATTGCTAGGATATAGTGGTAGCAAATCACTGGTATCTTGAAGACACTGGAACTGAGTCTACTTTCCTGACTGATTAATTAATCAATTGGCCAGTACTTCTTTATTTTAAGGAATTGCTAATAATTCTGCCTCCTTGTTTATTTGCAGGTAATAACTATGCCTTTTTGTTCAGCTGTGTGCAATAACCCCACTATTATATTCAACTGTGTATAATCAATATGTTGAGCTTACAGCATGCTCTGTTTTCTCAATGAGAAATCCCAGTCCATCTGATCCCAGCATTTCCTTGTGTCCATTTTCTTGTCTTTCATTCATCCCCTTCCTGGTCCAGTCTGATCAATTCCTAGAGCCAAGCAGGACATAGCACTGAAGTTATCTTTCTTCTCCATTCAGTTGTTTTTCAATAAAAATAAGTTAAAAAATGTCATAGTACTAGGCTAGCTTAAGGCTACAAGGAAAATTATTTTTTTAAAGTCTACTACCCACCATGAATGCTTAACAGAATTTTATTTTGTTGTTTTTTGCTACATACATTAAGGAAGAAGTTAAATTTCAAGCTAAAAGAGCTACAAAATATATATTTTAAGATTTGTTTTACTGTTTATCATGTAAACCACAAGTTAACCACAAGTTTGACCAGGGGTGGTACCTTGGGAACTCCTCCCTTCTTCATTCTGGGATTTTAACTGGCTTGATCTTGTACAGATCTTGTGTAGGTAGCCACAGCTGCTGTGAATTCATGGGTGCCACAGCCATGTTATATTCAGAAGGCATCTCACAGAAGTCCTGCATTACATTCTACCTTGTGTTCAGTGACATTCCCAGCACTGTACATCATGGTGGGTTTCTATATCATTAGATGGACAACCTTTAAAATATTAATAAAGGTCATTTAAGAAACACTGACCATTAGAAACTCAGGAGTAACTAAAGATTAAAGTTTAACTTAAAGGGAAAGGGATAGTAAAAATAGATTTTAATGTTATCTGTGAAGGGAAAATATATCAGTATTTTCCTTAGTCAAATTTTTAGTGATAAGACAAAACACCAAGACCGAAAAGCAAGGTGGGGAGGAAAGTGGGATTACACTTCTATATATATTAGTGCATCACTGGAGGAAGTCAAGACTTGAACTCAAGTATGGCTGGAACCTGGAAGTAAGAGCTGATGCAGAGGCCATGGTGGGGTGCTACTTACTGGTTTCTTTCCCTTGCTTATTCTTCATACTTTCCTATAGAACCCAGGACCACCAGCCCAGGGATTGTACCACCCACAATGGCCTGGACCCTTGTGTCCATTGATCACTAATTGGGAAAATACCCTACAGCTGGATCTCATGGAAGCATATTCTCATCTGAGGCTCATTCCTCTCTGAAGACTCTAACTTGTGTCAAGTAGATACAGAAAACATGCCGGTACAACTGACCCCTTGTCAACTTGACCCACAAAAATCATCACTATTAAGTCACAACTCTTACTTTCTTATTCATACCCAAGATCTAAATAACATAAAAGCCCCGCAGTCTTTATAAATTCACACCTTAAAATTTCAATCCCTTTAAAATAACCAATCTCTTTTAAAATCTGAAATCTTTTTAATATTCAAAGTCTCTTAGCTGTGGGCTCCAGTTAAAGATATTCTTACTTCAAGAGAGAAAAATCAGGGCACAGTTACAATTAAATCAAACTCCAACGTCTGGGGTCCACTCATGATCTTCTGAACATCATCAAAGGACTTGGGTTATTTCTCTAGCTCTGTTCTCTGTAGCATACAGATAGTCTTCTAGGCTCCAGCTGCCTCCATTCTACTGCCACTGATGTCCTCGGTGGTCATCCCATGATACTGGCATTTTCAAACCAGTAGGGTCTTCTACTGCATCTGTGCTACACTTCCTCAAATAGTCTTTCATAGGCCCTCTTGCTGGTGCCAATCCTCAACTTCTCTGCATGACCCTTTCAGTCCTGGGGCTTCAACTGAGGACCGGTCTTGAAGAACGGCTGAGGCGGCAGCAGTCTGAGCAGGTCTCCGGAGTTCAACACGCAAGAGTGTTTCCCTATCCACATGGGGCAGGCAGGTGTCCAGATCAGCAATGCCTGCTGGGGACTGTACTGCCTTGAACATGGAACGTGGTATTCAGCCTGATTGTCAAGTGCCAAGTGACAAAACCATTGGCAGCGGGGATGACTCATTCAACACATTCTTTAGTGAGACTGAAGCTGGCAAGCATGTGCCCAGAGCAGTGTTTGTGGACCTTGGGCTCACTGTGGTCGATGAAGTGCGCATGGGAATCTACTGGCAACTTTTCCACCTGGAGCAGTTGGTCACTGGGAAGGAAGATGCAGCCAATAATTATGCCAGAGGTCACTACATCATTGGCAAAGAGATTGTGGACCTGGTCTGGGACTGAATCCGAAAACTGGCCGATCTGTGCACAGGACTGAAGGGCTTCTTCATCTTTCACAGCTTTGGAGGTGGCACAGGGTCTGGGTTCGCATCTCTGCATATGGAGCGGCTTTCAGTGGACTATGGCAAGAAGTCCAGGCTGGAATTTGCCATTTACCCATCCCTCCTTCCCCCCAGGTTTCTACAGCTTTCGTGGAGCCTTACAACTCCATCCTGACCACGCACATGGTGCTGGAACATTCCGACTGCGCTTTCATGGTAGATAACGAAGCCATCTATGACATCTGCCGGAAAAACCTGGATATTAAACGTCCCACATACACCAACCTCAATCGTCTGATTGGGCAGATCCTGTCATCTATCACAGCCTCCCTGAGGTTCCATGACACCCTGAATGTGGACTTAACAGAATTCCAGACCAACCCGGTGCCCTACCTTCACATCCACTTCCTGCTGACGATCTACACTCCAGTCATCTCAGCAGAGAAGGCATACCATGAGCAACTATCAGTGGCAGAGATCACCAACACTTGCTTCGAGCCAGCTAATCAAGTGGTCAAGTGTGACCCTCGTCATGGTAAATACATGGCCTCCTGCATGTTGTACAGGGAGGATGTGGTTCCCAAAGATGTCAACGCATCTATTGGTACCATCAAGACCAAGCGCACCATCCAGTTTGTGGATTGGTGCCCGACTGGATTTAAGGTGTGTATTAACTACCAGCCTCCCACCGTGGTCCCTGGGGGAGACCTGGCCAAGGTGCAGCGAGCTGTGTGCATGCTGAACAACAAACACCACTGCCACCGCAGAGGCCTGGGCACGCTTGGATCACAAATTTGACCTCATGTATGCCAAGCGGGCCTTTGAGCATTGGTACGTGGGAGAAGGCATGGAGGAAGGGGAGTTCTCAGAGGCCTGGGAGGACCTGGCAGCTCTGGAGAAGGATTATGAAGAGGTAGGCATGGATTTAGTGGAAGCAGAGGCAGAAGAAGGGGAGGAATACTGAGCACATAGGTCTGGCTGACAGCCATCCATTTACGTCTTCCTCCCCATTGAAAAGATATGTTATTAAAATTTCTATACTGAGGCAAAACAAAAACAAAAACAAAACAAAACAAAATAATGGCCCTCGGGCCTCTCAGAGTGCTAAGATTCGGCTGCTTTCCATGACACCTTCGTATCTTCAAAATAGGTACCACCTGGGTGACTCTTACCTAGTACCTAGTCCAGATGCCAACATGAGTCATGACCTTGGCTGTGTCTGGCACCCAGCTTCTCTGTGTTCTTAGAAAACACTTCCCAGATGATTTCACCTTAGTGAAATCAGCAAGTGATGCTGGTCTCTTCTTAATCACTGCTAATTCCTTAGCTCCAGCTAACTAGCATCAATTGTCCCAGTAACATTCTCTTTAGCAGTTCTGGTATCCTGTTAATCAAAGCTGATATTGTTCAGCCCTAGCTAACCAGAACCATAGAATCTTAAATTAAGATATCAACAGCCCTGATGGAGTTTTTAATCTTCCCTCTGAATTTCATAACTCAGACCTCCATCTTCTGCACTGCTGTCAACATTCTTATCTTTCAAGCTCTTACTGATCATCCTACTGAGATCTCAACACTCAGTGGCTTTTCTGGACCAAAGATCCAAAGTTCTTCCATAATCATCCCCAAAACATGGTCAGGTCCATTACAGCAGTAGTCCACTACACCTGTACCTACTTGGCTTAGTCAGGGTTTTATTGCTGCAATGAAATACCAGGACCAAAGGGGAAGTTGGGAAGGAAAGGGCTTATTTGACTTACACTTTCAGATCTATTGTCAATCACTTGAGGAAGTCAGGTCATGAACTCAAGCAGGTCTGGACCCAGGAGGCAGGAACTGATGTAGAGGCCATGGCAGGGTGCTGCTTACTGGCTTGCTTCCCCTAGCTGATCATCCTCCTTTCTTATAGCCCAAGAACACCAGACCAGGGACGACACCACCCACAATGGACTGGGCCCTCACCTAGTGATAACTAGTTGAGAAAATGCTTTATACTTGGATCTCATGGAGGCATTTTCTTAACTGAAGCTTCCTCTTCTCAGATGAGTCTAGGTGTGTTATTTTGAGACACAAACCAGCCAGTACAGCATTCAAGTCCCTACATTCCTTCAACCTTTCCTATTCTCTATCCCTGTCCTCTTTAATTCTTTCTTTTCTTTATTGTATCTCTGATCAGTAGAATGAATTGTCTATTGTGTGGTATTGGTTTTTTAAAGTTTCTGTAACAGAATATTCACAATGGGATGGATTAAACAGCATAAATTTATTTTCCCAGAATCCTGGACACTAGTCGTCTAATATCAATGTGTTGGCAATTTTGATCTTCCGTAGGTCCCCTTCTTCGG
Source organism: Montemys delectorum (assembly GCA_019843815.1). Lineage (NCBI taxonomy): Eukaryota > Metazoa > Chordata > Mammalia > Rodentia > Muridae > Montemys > Montemys delectorum. The sequence goes on from JADRCD010187390.1 coordinate 12,575, forward strand.
GATCTAGATGGGTTTCTTCTTCTTGTATTCTTCCAGGAGTTTTTCCATGTACCCCTCATGCCTCTTCATCTCCTTTTTCTTGAATACAATGATTTTATTGGTAAACTGAGAATTTCTTCTTTCATTCTCACAACATAGTTTGATCATCTTTACATTAACATCTCTACATTACTCCTTTCAGATCTACCTACAGATGCTTATAACTCAAATTCCTGTTTTCTCTTTTTTCTCCTTTCCTTACATAATCCATCAACTACAATTGTGATGCCCATATATTTTTAGGTGTGGGTCCATCCACTGGAGTGTGTGTACTTACCAGGGACCACAACCCTTTAAGGAAAACTGTTTGTTCCTTTGAAGGAAAATCAACAGATTTCAGTTACGGGTGAGGGGCTCATGATCTCTTCCCTTCTCCACGCTAGAATGTTGACTGGTTTGATCCTGTTTAGGCAGCCACAGCTGCTGTGAGTTCATTAGGGTAGTAGTACTCTAGTCGTGTCTAGAACACTTTGCTTTGCTTTAGCCTTCTTTGACTTTTTATGGTCCTTTACCTGTCTTGTGCTATGGTACCTGAGCATTGAAGAGGGGATGGGATATAGATATTCCTTTTGTAACTGATAATTCTACTGCTACTAATTCTTTATATGTTGACAGGCTGTGACTTTCCATATTAATTATCATCCATTCTGCAAACAATCTTCTCTGATGAGGGCTGAAGCCTGCACTAATCAATGGACAGAGACATTTGACATTTGACATTTAGACATCAGTTTAATACAATGTCCATTTAGTTAAATAACAGTAGTAAGTTCACTCATGGGGCCCATGAACTCCCCAGTCATTTGTCCTTGGCCAGATTTACAAACCAGCCATGATTTCCATCAGTGGAGCAGGCCTCAAAGTCATTCAGAATGTAGTTGATTATCCTTATATCATTCTTGCTAGTATTGCACCCATGGGAATATCTTGCTGTCCCACTCCTTCATGCTTTTCAACAAGCTTCACAGTTGTGTAAGAGCCTGATTACCTCCTCCAACCCCACTGTCATATTTTAAATCAGGTTTATTTCTCATGGATATATATCCTGAAATTTCCATAATCTTTTCTATAGCAGAGAGCCCCAAATTAATCTCAAGAAAAATACAACAAATTGACTTGAAACCTTTCCATGTAATCATGGCACTGGCATTTTGACAATAGTGTACTAAAACTGAATGAACATCAGCATCTCTCTCACCCTCGCTATCCTATCTAGCCAATTCTAGCTCACCAACTCATCTCTTACTCAGATGCCCACCTCCTTGAGTTTTTCCTGTCCTCTCTCACAACCACTCTACTGTGTTTCATCAATTCTACAATGCAGTTTTCTGGGCACATTTCACATCTGAAACTGATGCTTCATGGATGCTGTGGTTTAATCTGCTGCCGAGCTTGCTTTCCTAGTATATATAAATGACAATTTTAAATCGATTCCTTAGAGTTCATGAAATGCAATATTGTCATATCAAGTGACTTACAAGTTCCTATTTGCTAACAAAGCCCACTTTCCCCTATTTCTCTGCTACGTCTCAGGGCCATACTGTCATCATTTCAAGAGCAGATCATTTTTAGAGTGCTACAGTGGTCTCTTCAGATTCTAATATTGCTTTCACAAACTGCCTGGGCTAATCTCCAGCCTTTGCTTTCTACATCGTAGCCAACATGACCTATCAAATGAAAGTAAGAGTTTGTTTTAAGCATATTTGGTAGATTGTAAACACGTTTATTTTGCCCAGATGCTAAAGCCCAGACTCTTTAGTTTTCATTATGTGGTTGCATGTCAATGAAGCTCAACTCTTCATTTTCTCAGGATATCCCCCCCCACACACATATATGATGTTATGATGTATATAGTCTAGATTGCTTTCAGTGTTTCAAAGGGGCCTTGTCCAGCAGCATCCCACTCCCACTCTTCCTTCTCTGACTAACAATTAACTTACCTCTCAGCTTTCAATTTAGATGTTAGTCTTTCCAAGAACTTCCTTTGGCCTCCTCAAGTCTGGTTTAAAGATACTTGTATAACATTGAAGTATTCCCTAGTCACCATTTACTTTTGAATAGCTTATATTTTCAGTAGAACGAGATAAATTATATGTTTACTAGAGTGATTTGTGATTCTTTTACTTCATTTCCCTTCATACGTTGGGACATTTGTGTAAGACTAAAAGAGGATATCATTTGCAAGACAAATTTATTGAAAAGATTAAGACAGTAATACCTTTAGTATAGGTTTGAAAAGAAATTTCCTTGTGTTGTTGGCACAAGAACTAAGAGCTTGCTCCTACTCCTTGTAAACATTTAAGGAAAACACTAAGAGACTGCTCATGCTGTACCTTGGGAAGCTGCATCCTAGACTCAGGCTCCCAAGCATCATCTAAGATTCTAGAGCCCTAAGGATAATCGATATGAATATGTGTCCAGTAGGCTGCGAAATCATGTGGACCATGTGAAATGTAATACTGCCCAGAAGAGAAACCTCTGGAATTGAGGTAGTGTGCTGGCTGACAGTGTGACTGGTATTATGTTTTCTTGCCAAAGTCTCAAGGGATCAACTATGAACCATATTTAGGTAAGTTTATTGAAGTTGATAAACACCATATGTTTTGTTTGGCTACATTTCTGGACTACACTGAAGTTCATAACATGTCATCCATTGGATATAAAACATCTTTACTCTTTCATCCTAAAAGCTTTACTCTTTTTCCACTGTTCCTTTTCCTCTCTCTAGACATTCCTTTCTTCTTATCTCAAAGGACTCTATAATCCTTAATCTCTGTGTTGCAAATACTTTAAAAGATGAAGGAGATAGGATACATTGTTCTCTCATTCTCTATTATCAGAATGGACCAGAGCAGAAACAAGAAAATTAATGATAGAAACTCAAAATTTGAACAATCCTGTAGTTTAATTAATACTACTTTATCTATGTTGGTGTCTAGGTTTTATTATGGTGCTAAGGTCACATAAATTGTTCATGCAGGGAAATTGAACTGATGCTCGTTACTATTATTTTCTCTTTAAAATCTCTTTGATAGAGATCTATATTCATGCACAGATATATCTATTGAGCTTTTTATTAGATTTTGTTTTAAACAATAGATTCATTTCTATATAATGCACATATTATGAAATCCATTCTATTCAAATTGAGAACTCAGAATTAGGCAACCATCAGAAGGTCCAATTTCAGAACATGCTCATTAGTCCTCCTGAATGTCCTTTATCTATAGATATTATTTTGCATCCTGTGCATTTCTTTCCCACCTCAAACCCCTGATAACCTGTGGTTCACTTTTCTTTGCTGTGGACTTATCTGCCTTATATAGCTAACAGAAATGACATTACATAGGATGTTTTTCTGTGATTCTTTTCTTTTACTTAGGAAAATGTTTTCTTAGGACATCAAATGTTATACGGTATGTATATACTTGGTTGTTTTATGGGTGAATAATAATGCATTATACAGATAAGTAGATTTCTTTATTATTCATGATTTCATATTTATTGGTTTAGTTCCATATTTTGCCTTTCTGTCCAATTTTGAACTTTTATATGCCCTAGTGTCAAATGCTATCACCTATGAATTTGGTCACTTATCTCCAATAACTAATAATATGGATTATCTTTTCAAGAGTCAAAAGCATTTGGACAGTTGCAGTCCACAGGTTTGGAGGTTATGAGTATTTAAAATCTTTGACCATTTTAAAATTTAATTACTAATATTTTAAATATTTTGTTGAAAAGTTGCATATTTTTATGAGACAATTTCTCATCTGATTCTTGATTTTTAAATATATCCTCCCATTCCTTGAGCCTTATTTTAACTCCATGATATGGTACTTTAGGAACAAAAGCTTATAATTTTGAGAGCATCTAATTGACAATTTTTTTATTTTTTATTTGATATTCTCTTTACATTTCAAATGTTATCCTCTTTTCCAGTTTCCCTCCCTCCCAGAAATACCCTATCACATCCTCCCTCCCCCTGCTTCTGTGAGGGTATTCCTCCACCTACCCATCTACTCTAACCTCCACGCTCTTGATTCCCCTACACTGGGGCATCTATTGAGACATCATAGGACCAAGATGTGCATGACAAGACCATCCTCTGCTACATATGCAGCTCAAGCCATGTGTACTCCTTTTTTGATGGCCTAGTCCCTGGGAGTTCTGGAGGGTCTGGTTGGTTGATATTGTTGTTCTTCCTATGGGTTTGCAAACCCTTCAACTCCTTCATTTCCTTTCTAACTCTTCTATTAGGGACTCCACACTCAGTCCAATGGTTGGCTGGGAGCATCTGCCTCTGTATTTGTAAGGCTTTGGCAGGGTCTCTCAGGAGACATTCATGTCAGGCTCCTTTCAGCATGCAGTTCTTGGCATCCACAATAGTGTCTGGGTTTGGTAACTGTATATGGGATGAATCCCCACATGGGGTAGTCTCTAGGTCGCCTTTCCTTTAGTCTCTGGTATATACTTTGTCTCCATATTTTCTCCTGTGAGTATTTTGTTCTCCTTCTAAGAAGGACCTAAGCACCCACGCTTTGGTCTTCCTTCTTATTGAGCTTCAGGTGGTCTGTGAATTGTATCCTGGTTATTTGGAGGTTTTGGACTAGTATCTACTTATCAGTGAGTACACACCAAGTGTTTTCTTTTGTGATTGGGTTACCTCACTCAGGATGATATTTTCTTTGTTTCTTTTCTTTTCTTTTCTTTTCTTTTCTTTTTTCTTTTTTTTTTCCAGACAGGGTTTCTGTGTATAGCCCTGGCTGTTCTGGAACTTACTCTGTAGACCAGGCTGGCCTCAAACTCAAAAATCTGCCTGTCTCTGCCTCCCAAGTGTGGAGATTAAAGACATGTGCCACCACTGCCCAGCAAGGATGACATTTTCTGGTCCTATCTATTTGCCTAAAGATTTCATGAATTCATCGTTTTTAAAAGCTGAGTAGTACTCCATTGTGTAAATGTATCACATTGTCTGATGCATGTGTCCTTATTACAGGTTGGAGCATCTTCTGGGTATATGCCCAGGAGTGGTTGGTATAGCTGGGTCCTCAGGTAGTGGTATGTACAGTTTTCAGAGGAACCACCAAACTGATTTCCAGAATAGTCGTACCAGCTTGCATTCCCTCCAGCAATGGAGGAGTGTTCCTCTTTCTCCACATCTTCACCAGCATCTGCTGTTGCTTGAGTTTTTGATCCTAGCCATTCTGACTGGTATAAGGAAGAATTTCAGGGTTGTTTTGATTTGCATTTCCCTGATGACCAAGGATGTTGAACATTTCTTTGGGTGCTTCTTGGCCATTTGATAACCCTCAGTTGAAAATACTTTGTTTAGCTCTAGACCCCATTTTTTAATAGGGTTATTTGTTTCTCTGGAGTCAAACTTTTTGAGTTCTTTGTATATATTGGATATTAGCCTTCTATCAGATGTAGAGTTGGTAAAGATCTTTTTCCAATCTGTTGGTTGCCTTTTTGTCTTACTGACAATGTCCTTTGCCTTGCAGAAGCTTTGAAATTTTATGAGGTCTCATAAGTTGATTCTTGATCTTACACTGCAAGTCATTGGTGTTCTGTTCAGGAATTTTTCCCCTGTGCCCATATGTTCGAGGCTCTTCCCTACTTTTTCCTTTATAAGTTTTACTGTATTTTGTCAGGGACAGAGTGTCCCTGTTGTCCCTGAGAATTTGACCTTATCTGAGTAACAGTCTATTCTCGGAGAAACCATGGAGTGTTCTCGGAAAAACCATAAAATGTTTTGTCAACGCTTTTTTTTTTTTTTCCAGGTGTGAAGGGTGTTGTCCCCCCCCCCGCCCCACTTCCTCTTAACGCTTCCTTGCTCTGCAAGTATAATTGCCCTGCCCTTCTGAAGTAAAGTTAGGCTTTGGCAACCGTTTTTGCTTAGCCTTGTTCCTCTCTCTCGCCCGTTTCTTTCAGGCTCGGTCCCCTTCAGACCCTGGTTAATTACTCACCCCCCGGGCCGGGGCAGTATTTGGTTTTATGTGGAGGTCTTTGATCCACTTGGACTTGAGCTTTGTACAAGGACTTAAGAATGGGTCTATTTACATTCTTCTACATGCTAACTGCCAGTTGAACCAGCACCATTTGTTAAAAATGCTGTCTTTTTTCCACTGGATGGTTTTAGCTCCTTTGTCAAA
>JADRCD010187395.1:0-17480 GCA_019843815.1 Montemys delectorum
AAAAAAAAATAGAAACAATTTCTATTTTGTGACCAAGAATGGAAAATATTAAATCCTTTTAATATTGTCATTATTTTTGAAATCAATATACTTATATACAACCACATATGATCTTATCTGCCTCTATCTATCACTCTAAATGCTTCAATGTTGTCTGTCGTGACTTGGTTCCATCCTCACTAGTTTCTGACTAGTAAGTAAAGTTGGAGATGCAAATGGATGTGGGCAATCCACTAGAGCATCAGAATCCTGCCAGTTGCTATACCATCCATAAAGAAAGGATGCGCCATCCTCTAGTAACAATGCACACTGCCAACAGCTATTCAGTAAGGTACAGGGAGGGGGCTGGAGTTAATCTATACCAGGATTTATTCTGAATATATTCTGATCATGAGTAGATCTTGTGTAGGTAACACAGCTGTTGTGAAGTCAAAGTTTCAACAGCCATGTTATAATCAGGAGTGAGCACTGCTCTTATTTCCATGAAACTCTAGCTGTTACTACAGACTTCCATTTGGTAGAAACTAATTCAGGTTCTGTGAATAAAGGAGTTTTAGCTCACAGTAAACTTTTCTTGTGTTTTTTTCCAAATATGGGATGTATAATTACAAATGACTGGTGACTGTCAGTTTGTTTAAACCTAAAATAACCTAGGTGACAGACCTATTGGAATGTTTATGAGTTTATTCCTAGATTGGGTTAACTGGACTGGGAAGACAAGCCTTAACTGTGGCAAGCACTGTTTGCTGACTAAGGTCCTATCCTAAATAAAAGTGAATAAGGAACACTTGATTCCTCTCTCTCTCCCCCTTTTGGACTACTAACACAATATGGATAGCAACTTCATCTTCCATACTATGAAGAAATTTCACCTGAACTTTTAGTAAAAATATAAACCCTTCTTCTCTGACATTGTTTTGTCAGGCAGTGATCACAGCTATGAATTAAAATAAAAAAAGAATACATTTTTATTAGATTTTTTAAATTTACGTTTCAAATGATATCCCCTTTCCCAGTTACCCCTCTGGAAAAAAAAAACTGTTCCCTCCCCCCTCCCCCTGCTCACCACCCCACCCTCTCCTGCTTCCTGGCCCTGGCATTCCCCTACACTGGGGCATTGAGCCTTCACAGGACCAAAGGCCTCTCCTCCCATTGATGACCAACTAGGCCATCCTCTGCTATATATGCAGCTGGAGCCATGAGTCCCACCATGTGTACTCTTTGATTGGTGGTTTAGTCCCTAGGAGCTCTGGGGATACTAGTTAGTTAATATTGTTGTTCCTCTCAAGGGACTGTAAACCCCTTCAGCTACTTGGCTCCTTATTCTAGCTCCTTCATTGGGGACCCTGTGCTCAGTCCAATGGATGGCTGTGAGCCTCTACTTCTGTATGAGTTGGGCACTGTCAAAGTCTCTCAGAAGACAGCTATATTAGGTTCCCACTTGCTGGCATCCACAATAATGTCTGGGTTTCGTGATAGAATATGGGAAGGATTCCCTGTTGGAGCAGACTCTGGATTGTCCTTCCTTCAGTCTCTGCCCCATAGTTTGTCTCTGCAACTCCTTCCATGGGTTCTGCTTCCAAGAATGATAAAAGTATCCACACATTGGTCTTCCTTCTTGAATTACTTGTAGTTTGTGGATTGTATCTTGGGTATTCTAAGCTTCTGGGCTAATATCCACTTATCAGTCATTGAAATTTGGGAAACAATTTTAATTACTCCTCTGTATAATATGCTTGCCTCTCTCTTTCTCTGTCTCTCTCTCTCTCTCTCTCTCTCTCTCTCTCTCTGTGTGTTCTTCCTCTCTTTCTATAAATATATGGGAGATAAGTAGATAGAAGATAGATGACAGATTGATACATAGATGATGTACATAAGTATGTAAATATAGATATCAATTTTATGAAAAAAGAATACATCTTAACAGCTGGCAGAACCTACACATTTGTCCTTTCAGATGAGAATTTGAGGTAAGAGAAAAAGAACAGTTTAAAAGTACTTTGTGAGTAAAAATGAAAACTAATATACTAAATGCTTTAACATGCTTATCTTGTATATGCAACATCTGTACTGGGTAGTAAAATTGGGATGTGAATTTTGTCATATAAAGAATGAGGTCACATTTTTCTGAAGAAAAACTCACTAAAGAAAATTTGATTGATATCCAAATTATGGATTATTAGATTGCAAGAAAAAGTGGCTGAGTGACACAAGATGAGTGTGGAATATTCTATGGACATATTTTCTTTTAATTTGTTTGGCATAAGTGAGAAATAACTAACACATTTTAATCTAAGTAATGATAGGAGGATAATGTTCTTTGAGTTACTTTTTTCATATATGAAGGCAAGCTAAAATTTCTGTAAGGAGAAATCACTTTGTTTCTAAGGAGGGCAGCAGTGACTGAAGGCAGGCAAGTACTGTCTATCTAGCTCTTTCCAATGAGATTTTTATTCTTTTCCAAGACCTCTACTTCTCTGCTTCCACATCGAAGGAATTGCTAATAACCTTAGGTTAATAATTACCTACAGTAATAGACAGAGATATCTGCATGGCTTTGAACTCAAAGTTAATAGTGATATTTGACTGTATGTCGTATTATACTATAAAATTAATAAGTTAGTAGAATTGTTTAGAAAAAATGCAAATACTCAGGGGGAACCACTTTTTTTTTGTTTGCTTGTATTATGTAGAGGTATATATATAATGTTTTACCTCAATTATTGAATATTTATTCATGAAAAGGAATGAGCTAACACAGACCTATGTGCTTTACTTTGTCAGCCAGTACACCTAATAGCTTTTGCAATTGAAGGAAATTGCTTACCTAGCTCTTTCTTGTAAATGGTTTGAAGATGGATATATGTGAACTTTAATAAGTTTCCATCAATATTAGTGTTTAAAAATTGTTAAGTATGATGTTTTTGAAGCTAAATTGTATTATTAATCACACATTCAAACACAGACACACCACACTATATATATATATACATTATATATAATTAGGAACACATAATCTCTGAAATTCAATGACTACAGAATGTATAGCATAGCCTAGGAAAACAACAAATTAAAGTTTTCTGAATTAATTGAGCTTGCTTCAAATTTCTCTACTTTTTATTCATTTATTCTTTCATTTTTCTAAACACACAACAATATAAAATAAACCAACAAAAAGCTAAAATGTCCTCACACTAGTAATTTTGCAAGGAACATGTTTTTCCTCCATTAATGTTGGTTGCTGGATTACACATTGCCAGCCCGTGCAGGAAGTGGCTATAAGATCCTTAGCAAGAAGGATCAGGTCCCTGAAGAGATGTTTCAGTTCTACCTAACTCCCAGGTCAGAATACCTGAGCTGCCTCCTGGGATTTGTAATTGGAGGGATTGACAACTTCAGGTTTTTTTTTTCTATTTTTAATGCTGTAGAGAAAATTGTCTACTTAATATATATAAGCAAACATCTTCCTTATTAGCATTGAAGGCCCATTTATTTCTCCTACTTCCATAGTTCTTTAGAGGTAAGTTGTTTGAAAATAACCAAAGTGCAGCTTTATACTTTGTTGGTGTTTTGCTTTTCATAGAATACGACCATTTATTCATAAGGGTCAACTGTGGCTAGATAAGTACTATATAATCATGTATATTTTGATTTATCTATGTGTAGGTATAGTGCCAAGGTTCAAGGTCTAAGAATTTGTGTTTTAAATATTAAATAAATAGTCATATGCCCACGTGGAAGATTGTAGATTCTAGACCAGCTGACATAATATATAAGGCCATTTCTCAAATAAATTCTGAAATAAAATATCTATATTTATCTACACATGTATATCATCTATCTATCAATCTATCATCTATCATTTATCTTCTACCTATCTCACATGTTTATAGAAAGAGAGAAAGCATGAGAGAGAGAGAGAGAGAGAGAGAGAGAGAGAGACAGAGACAGAGACAGAGACAGAGACAGAGGCAAGCACATTTTACAGAGGAGTAATTAAAATTGCTTCCCAAATTTCAACCAGTCAGATCTCAATAGTTAGTCCAGATTGAGAACAACTAAAAATATGAAAAAAATTGCCATTTGTTTCTTTTGTATTTTGGTTTAAGTTGGCTTCCCCCCCCCCAAGAACTATTCCTTAAGAGTAATTTTTACCTTAAAAAGTAATATTTATATGATTATGGGATGAAATTGTATGTTTAACCAAGACTATGAAATGCCAATTTGTGATGAATTCTCACTGGGCATCTATCTACCCTCACAACTGTAGATAAACATTCTCCACTAAGTCACTTCTATATCCCAACCCAGATCTGATATTTGAATAACTAGCCTGTATAATTTTTACTCAATTAACTGAAAAAGCTGATAAAAAGTTTTCTCAAACCATCAATATAGGATATTTTTCTACTAATTGGGAAATACAATATATAAAATATAAATTATAATTTATAAAGATATAAGATGATTGTAAGCTATCATTTTTAGCATTTATATATACTAATAAATGATTTTACATGGTTTGTATAAAATTGATGTTATCGTGCAATTTCTTATGGGTATTTCTCCTTTGAGTAAAGTTATCAAGAAAATTATATTTCAGAAATGACAAAATTCATTTGTCTATTTACAATGAGTAGAAAAATCTTAGAATTAGAAGTAGATATGAGGTTTATAAGTAAAATATACAGAGCAGAAATGGAGATTAGTAATAATTCTAAATTATACTAAGGTTTATGGTTCAAGAGAACATACAAACAAAATTTAAAAGACTAGTATCTCAAATAGGTTGAGATTCAGAAGCCAATGTGTGTTTGCTAATGTTTAAAACACTAATTTGAAGTTTCCTAATAGACAGCTAGGGAAAAAGGGATGATAGAAAAAGACAGAAAAATGCAAAAGGGGGAAATTCTAACAAAATATTTAAATTGTTGCACTCTTTATGGCTTGTCTATTCTGGCATAAGATTTCTATTTTTCTTTGTAGTTCGTCATGAAGAGAAACTTCACCTCTGTGACTGAGTTCATCCTCCTGGGACTTACTAGCCATGTTGAGCTTCAAATTATCTTTTTTGTGCTGTTTCTAGCGGTATATTTGGTCACAGTGGCAGGTAACCTGGGTATGATCCTGCTCATCAAGGCCAATGCCAGGCTCCACACACCCATGTACTTTTTCTTGAGCCACTTATCCTTTGTGGATATGTGCTTTTCTTCCAATGTGACCCCAAAGATGCTCCAGATTTTCCTTTCAGAGAAGAAAACTATTTCCTACCCTGCATGCTTAGTCCAATGTTACCTCTTTATTGCGTTAGTCCATGTTGAAATCTACATCCTGGCTCTCATGGCTTTTGATCGATACATGGCAATCTGTAATCCTCTGCTTTATGGTAGCAAGATGTCTCAGAGTGTGTGCACATCTCTAATCACAGTGCCTTATGTGTATGGGGCACTCACTGGTCTGATGGAGACCATGTGGACTTACAACCTGGCTTTCTGTGGCCACAATGAAATCAATCACTTCTATTGTGCTGATCCACCACTAATTAAGCTGGCTTGTTCTGACACTTACCACAAAGAAACCTCCATGTTTGTTGTAGCTGGATTTAATCTCTCCCTCTCCCTGCTCATTATTCTCACTTCCTACCTCTATATCTTTCCTGCTATTCTGAGGATTAGCTCTACAGAAGGCAAGAGAAAAGCTTTCTCCACCTGTGGCTCCCATCTGACAGCTGTCATCATATTCTATGCAACTCTTTTTTTTATGTATCTCAGACCAACATCCAAAGAATCAGTGGAACAAGGCAAAATGGTTGCTGTGTTCTATACCACTGTCATTCCCATGTTGAACCCCATGATTTACAGTCTGAGGAACAAAGATGTAAAAGAAGCAATAAGCAAAGAATTGTCACACAAAAAAATGTATTTTTCTGAAAAAAAGAATTCAATTTTCTTTTGCCCTTATGGAACTTTTTGTAGGAATTATCATTGTTTTTTAAAGTTGCAGAAATAGTACTGAAAAGAAATTAAAGTATGACAAGACAATCATGGCAGAGGATTGCATGAGTTTAATTCTTTTCTGAAATGGAAACTCATTAAATTTTGGTTATAAAATTTCATATGCCTGTATTTGTTTCTCTTTTTAGTAAAATTTTGTTTTATGTTCTTTGAACTTTGTGTACAGATGCTGTGTATTTCACCCCCTTTTTGTGGCTGCTCCTGGAAGATGAATTATGTTAGAATTCATAGGTATCATTTCTCTTTCAGCACCAATCATTTGATTTCTCTTTAGTATATTACTTATTATATTTAAGGCATTGGCTGTTTGCTCATATGAAATGTTACTTAATTCTAAGACAACACACACTACATATAGCATAGTGATGATTGCCTTTTGTTTTTCATTTCATCTGTTGAGGGTGCTTATTTCTATAACATGATATGATCTTTCTTGATAGGCTGAGTATTAAACACCATGAATTCCAAAATATTGTGTTTTGGCAGAATTTTTCTATGCATTTACCCAAATGCCTAAAAATTAGTTCTACTTCACAATTTTAAAATTATTGGTAAATAATTACACATATACTTTTGTCTAATACTATCATATGGTTAGTAACATGCCTTTTTCATTTATACCCACCCATATTTCTATATAAAGAACAATTTATCTTCATTTCTTTGAAGAATAAAGCAATTTCAAATCATATGTATATTTCTACTTACCTTTTTAAATCTTAACTTGATTGGGTAGTATCTTTTAATTAATTTTAAGTATTAGGATTTTTCACAAACCCCTACATTCCTGCTCTATGAGTTGCCTTTGTTTTACAATAGAATATTTGAATATTATTCTAAATTAAAATGGGTATTATTATGGGTATATAATAGTTGTGTCTTTGAAATAATGATACTTAAGAGAAAGGATTATTGGCCTCAAAGGTGATAGGAACTCCACAGTAAGAAAAACAGAGTCAACTGCACCTGGCCCTTGGGGCTCTCAGAGTCTGAACCACAAACTAAAGAACATACACAGGCTGGATCTAGGCCTTTCTGAATATATGTGCAGCTTGGTCTTCATGTGGGTCCCAAACAACTAGAGTGAGGCTACCCAGAAGCTGTTGCCTATGTGGGGGGATATGTTTTTCAAGCTGGGCTGTCTTGCCTGGACTCATTGGTAGAGAAAGTACCTAGCCTTACAAAGACTTGAAGTGCCAGGGTAAAAGAATATCCAAGGGTCCCCCACCTACTCAGAGGAGAAAGGGAGGTGGGAACTGGGGAAGGATTGTAGTAGGGGGTGATCAGGAGGTGGGCAGTGAATGGGATATAAAGTGAATAAGAAAAAAAAAAAGTACCGAGGGTTGAATCTAGGGTCTTTTAAATTCTAAACTGGCAGTATGTATAACACTAAATCATATCCACAGGCTTTTTATAATCTTAATCTATAAATGACATGCATTTTGAGTATCAAATAATAAGTTATACAATCAATTCTGAACCAGAGCAGAAAATCTGATGATTTAGAATTTGAGTTACTTAACTGCTTTCACTTTTAATTACTTTTGCAAAAATTATAAAGACGGCTGGTACAACAGAAGCGATAACAGCTGTTATCTCAGATCTCTGGTGGTGATCTGTCTGGGAGGCTAGGTCACTTCTATGCTGTGCTAAATATAGTCATGCTGATATACAAAAGGAGACAAAGAAGACCCCCCCCCATCTGTAGTTTCTCGATTTGTCCTATTGACTATGTCCTTTGCTTTACAGAAGCTTTTCAGTTTCATGAGGTCTCATTTATCAGTTCTTGATCTTAGAGCCTGAGCCATTGGAGTTCTGTTCAGGATATTTCCCCCTGTGCCAACGAGTTTGAGGCTCTTTCCCACTTTCTCTTCTATTAAACTCAGTGTATATCGTTTTATGTATATACTGGAGTCCTTGAACCACTTGGACCTGAATTTTGTGCCAGGCAACAAATATGGATCTATTTTCATTTTTCTACATACCAATTGCCAGGTAGATCAGTACAATTTATAGAAGATACTTTCTTTTTCCCATTCCATAATTTTTTGTCAGAAATCAAGTGTTCATAAATGTGTAGTTTTATTTCTGGGTCTTCAATTCTATTCCATTAATCTGTCTCTGTACTAATACCATGCAGTTTTTTATCATTATTGCTCTGTAGTATAGCTTGAGATCAGGGATGGTGATTTCCCACAGAAGTTCTTTTATTGTTAAAAGTTTATTTCACTGGACAAAGGGAAGCTGTAGAGTCTACCTTCAGTAGAAGGGCCATCAAGTGGAGGGATCAGTTAAAAATTCTGACCCAAAATTATTCCTATTTGAAAGAACTGCATGGACAAAAATGGAGAAGAGGCTGAGGAATAGGAGGTACAGTGACAGGCTAAATTGGGATCCAGCTCAGGGGGAAGCCACAAGGCCTGACACTACTACTGGTGCTCTGGTGTGCTTACAAAGAGGGGCCGATCATGACTGCCCTCCAAAAGGTCCAACTAGCAGCTAAATCAGTCAGATGCAGATATTTAGACACAACCAATGGACAGAGGCTGGAGACTTTTATGATTGAAGTAGGGAAAAGCTGGAAGAAGCTGAGGATGAGGATAACCCTAGAAGAAGACCAGCACTCTCAACTAACCTGGCCCTGGAGATCTCTTAGACACTAAGCCACCAACCAAGTAACATACACCAGCTGATATGAGGCACCTAACACATGTACAGCATAGGACAGCTGGATCTGGACTCAGTCAGAGAAGATAACTCTCCAGATACTTGGAGCCCCAGGGAATGGGGAGGTATGGTGGAGTTGGGGGGTAGTGGTTAGGAACAAACATCTTCTTGGAGATGAGGGGAGGAGGAGTGGGATGTGGAACAGTGGGAGAGTGGACCAGGAGTGGAGTAATGTCTAGACTGAAAAGAATATTAAAGAATAAATTAAAAAAAAAAAGAAAATGAAGGGGGCATGAACTTGGAGGCTAGTCTTACAGCCCCCAGAGGAGGGTCCTGTCACAGGCACTCTAGCAAGTCTAGGTTCTTAGGATCAGTGGTGGGTAGAATATAACATCTGTTCCAACACCATTGGGAATAACTGGGACCAGCAGGACTCAGGGATGCAGGAACCCTGCCCAACCAGTGACTAGGTTCCTTACAGTATACACCTGTCTACCTTGGGCACAAACTAGGCAGCCAGTCTTACAGCACCCAGAGAAGGGTCCACTCCCAGGACCTCTAGCACAACCAAGATCATAGGATCCCAGGATCCCAGAATTTCAGGATTACAGGATCCCAGGAGCTTGGTCAAACTAGGACTTCAGGGTCTCAGAGGCAGTTTGACTCTGACAGACCCAGAATATCAGGATCATAGAATCCTGATATCATAGGATCACAGAGACATCTGGACTTAGAGGAGTTCTAACTCAACTGGGATTACAGGAAGGACAGGCTCCAGTCAGATATAGCAAGGGCAGGGAACACTAGAGATAATCAGATGGTAGGAGGCAAGCATAAGAACAGAAGCAACAGAAACCAAGGTGACTTGCATCATCAGAATCCAATTCTCCCACCATAGCAAGTCCTAGATACACCATCACACTGGAAAAGCAAGATTAAGATCTAAAGTCACATCTTATGATGATGATGATGGAGGACTTTAAGAAGGACATAAATAAGTCCCTTAAAGAAATACAAGAGGACGAATATAAACAGGTAGAAGCCCTTCAAAAGGAAACACAAAAATCCCTTAAAGAACTACAGGAAAATAGAAGAAAATAGGTGATAGAAACTAACAAAACCATCCAAGATATAAAAATGAAAATAGAAACAATAAAGATATCACAAAGGGAAACAACCCTGGAGTTACAAAACCTAGGAAAGAGATCACGGTTCATAGATGCAAGCATCACAAACAGAATACAAGGGATAGAAGAGAGAAACTCAGGGGCAAAAGACACCTTAGAAAACATTGACAAAACAGTCAAAGAAAATGGAAAATGCAAAAGCTCCTAACCCAAAACATCCAAGAAATACAGGACACAATGAGAAGACCAAACCCAAGAATAATTGGTATAGAAAAGAGTGAAGATACCTGACTTTATGGGCCAGTAAATATCTTCAACAAAATTATAGAAGAAAACTTCCCTAATCTAAAGAAAGAGATGATCATGAACATACAAGAAGCCTACAGAACTCCAAACAGACTGGACCAGGAAAGAAATTTCTCCCTTTACATCAAAACACCAAATACATTAAATAAAGAAAGAATACTAAAACCAGTAAGAGCAAAAGGTCAAGTAACATATAAAGGCAGACCTATCAGAATTATGCCAGATTTCTCATCAGATAATATGAAAGCCAGAAGATCATACCGATCTGGGCAGATGTCATACAGACCCTAAGAGATAATAAATGCCAACTCAGGCTACTATACACAGCAAAACTCTCAATTACAGTAGACAGAGAAAAAAAAAAGATATTCCACAATAAAACCAAATTTATACAATATCTTTCCACAAATCACACAAATCAAGCCCTACAAAGGATAATAGATGGAAAACACCAACACAAAGAAGGAAACTACATCATAGAAAAAGCAAGAAAGTAATCTTTCAACAAATCCAAAAGAAATAGGGACACAAAAATAATACCACTTCTAACAACAAAAATAACAGAGAGTAACAATCACTTTTCCTTAGTATCTCTTAACATCAATGGGCTCAATTCCCCAGTAAAAAGACGTAGTCTAACAGCCTGGATACTTAAAGAGATCCCAGCATTTTGCTGCATACAGGAAACACACCTCAGTTACAAAGACAACCACGACCTCAGAGTAAAATGTTGAAATACAATTCACCATGCAAAGGGTCCTAAGAAACAAGCTGCAGTAGCCATTCTAATAGGAAATAAAATTGACTTTCAACCAAAAGTTATCAAAAAGTATAAGGAAGCACACTTCATCCTGGTCAAAGAAAAATCTCTCAAGATGAACTCTCAAATCTGAACATCTATGCCCCAAATACAATGGCACCCACATTCATAAAAAAAAAAAAAATTACTAAAGCTCAAAGCATACATCACACCCCACACAATAATAGTGGGAGACTGTAAAACCCAAATCTCATCAATGGTCAGATCATGGAAACAAACTAAAGAGAGACTCAGTGAAACTAACAGAGGTTATGAACCAAATGGATCTAACAGATATTTATAGAACACTTCATCCTAAAGCAAAATAATATACTTTCTTCTCAGCACCTCATTGACTATTTAATTGGCCACAAAACAAGACTCAACAGACACAAGATGATTGAAGTAATCCCACGTACCCTATCAGATAACCACAGACTAAGACTGGTCTTAAATTCCAACAAAAACAAAGGAAAACACACATACAGAAGAAAACTGAACAACACTCTCATCAATGATAACTTGATCAAGGAAGAAATAAAGAAAGAAATTAAAGACTTTTTAAAATGTAATGAACATGCAGACACATCATACCAAAACTTATGGGACACAATGAAAGCAGTGGTAAGAGGAAAACTCACAGCTCTAAAGTGCCTCCAAAAACAAACTGGAGAGACCTTGGACTAGCAGCTTGACAGCATACCTGAAAACTGTAGAACAAAAAGAAGCAAATATACCTAAGAGGAATAGAAGGCATGAAATAATCAAACTCAAGGCTGAAATCAACCAAATAGAAACAAAAAGAACTATACAAAGAATCAACCAAACCAGGAGCTGGTTCTTTGAGAAAATTAAAAAGATAGATAAACCCTTATCCAGACTAACCAGAGGGCACAAAGACAGTATCCAAATTAATAAATCAGAAATGAAAAGGGAGACATAACAATGGAACTTTTGGAAATTTAAAAAATCGTCAGATCCTATTACAAAGTTTATACTCAGCTAAATTGTAAAATCTGGATGAAATGGACCATTTTTAGACACATACAAGGTGCCAAAGTTAAAACAGGATCAGATAAACCATCTAAACAGTCCCATAACCCCTAAACAAATAGAAGTAGTCAATAATAGTTTCCCAACCAAAAAAAGCTGAAGACCAGATGGGTTCAGTGGAGAATTCTATCAGACCTTTAAGAAGAACTAATACCAATACTCTTCAAACTATTTCCCAAAATAGAAACAGAAGGGACACTACCAATTCATTCTAGTAAGCCACAATTAGACTTATACCTAAACCACACAGACACAAAAAAACAAACAAAGAAAGAGAGCTTCAGCCCAAACTCCCTTAAGAACATTGATGTAAAAATACTCAATAAAATTCTTGCCAACTGAATCTAAGAAAACCTCAAAGCAATCATTCACCGCAATCAAGTAAGTTTCATCCCAGGGATGCAGGGATGGTTCAATATATGGAAATCCATCAACATAATCCACTACATAAGCAAATTCAAAGAAAAATAACACAAGATCATTTTATTAGATGCTGAAAAAGCATTTAACAAAATTCAGCATCTCTTCATGTTAAAAGTTTTGGAAAGATCAAGAAATTAAGGTCCATACCTAAACACAGTAAAAGCAATATACAGCAAACCAGTAGCCAACATTAAACTGAATGGAGAGAAACTTAAAGCAATCCCACTAAAATCAGGGACTAAACAAGGCTGCCCGCTCTCTCACTATCTATTCATCTGAGTACTTGAAGTTCCAGCTAGGATAATTACACAACAAAAGATGGTCAAAGCGACACAAATTGAAAAGGAAGAAGTCAAAATATCACTATTTGCAGATGATATGATAGTATACTTACATGACCCCAAAAATTTCACCAGAGAACTCCTAAAGCTGATAAACTTCAGCAAAGTGGCTGGATATAAAATTAACTCAAACAAATCAGTAGCCTTCCTCTACTTAAAGGTTAAACAGGCTGAGAAAGAAATTAGGGAAATGATACCCTTCACAATAGCCACAAGTAATATTACATACCTTTTTGTAACTCTAACCAAGCAAGTGAAAGATCTATATGATAGGAACTTCAAGTATCTGAAGAAAGAAATCAAAGAATATCTCAGAAGATGGAAAGATCTCCCATGCTCATGGATTGGCAGGATCAATATAGTAAAAATGTCTATATTGCTCAAAGCAATCTACAGGTTTAATGCAATGCCCATCAAAATTTCAACTCAAAATTAATAGAGTTAGAAAAATTCATCAAAATTCATAGAGATAGAAGAGTAATTTGCAAATTCACTTGGAATAACACAAAACCCAGGAGAGGGAAAACTATTCTCAACAATAAAAGAACTTCTGGGGGAATCACCATCCTTCACCTTAAGTTGTATTACAGAGCAATAGTGATAAAAAGTGCATGGTATTGGTACAGAGACAGGCAGGGAGATCAATAGAATAGAATTGAAGACCCAGAAATGAACCCACACACCTATGGTCACTTGATCTTTGACAAAAGAACTAAAACCATCCAGTAGAAAAAAGATGGCATTTTAAACAAATGGTGCTGGTTCTACTGGCAGTCAACATGTAGAAGAATGCAAATCAACCCATTCTTATCTTCTTGTACAAAGTTCAAGTCCAAGTGGATCAAGAACCTCCACATAAGACCAGATACACTGAAACTTAGAGAGAAGAAAGTGGGGAAGAACCTGGAATATATGGACACGAGAAAAATTCCTGAACAGAACATCAATGTAATGTTATTATACTCTAAGGTCAAGAATCGACAAATTGGACCTCATAAAACTGCAAAGCTTCTGTAAGGCAAAGGACACTGTCAATAAGACAAAAAGGAAACCAATAGCTTGGGAAAAGATCTTTACCAATCCTACATCCAATAGAGGGGTAATATCCCATATATACAAAGATCTCAAGAAGTTAGACTCCAGAGAACCAAATAACCCTATTAAAAAATGCAGTACAGAACCAAACAAAGAATTTTCAACTGAGGAATATCGACTGGCAGAGAAGCACCTAAAGAAATGTTCTACATCCTTTGTCATCAGGGAAATGCAAATCAAAACAAATCTGAGATTCCACCTCACACCAGCCAGAATGGCTAAAACCAAAAACTCAGTTGACAGGAGATACTGGCAAAGATGTGAAGAAAGAGGAACACTCCTCCATTGCTGGTGGGAATGCAAACTGGTACAATCCCTCTGGCAATCAGTTTGGCAATTTCTCAGAAAATTGGACATAGTACTGCCTAAGGACCCAGCTATACCACTCCTAGACATATACCCAGAGGATGCTCCAATATGTAAGAAGGACACATGCTCTACTAGGTTCATAGCAGTATTATTTATAATAGCCAAGAGCTGGAAAGAACCCAGATGTCCTTCAACAGAGGAATGGATACAGAAAATGTAGTACATTTACACAATGAAGTACTCCTCAGCTATTAAAAATGATACATTCATGAAATTTTTAGGCAAACGGATAGAACTAGAAAATATCATCCTGAGTGAGGTAACCCAATCACAAAAGAAAACACATGGTATGCACTCACTGATAAGTGGATACTAGCCCAAAAGTTCCAATTAAAAAGGATACAGTTCACAAACTGCATGAAGTTAAATAAAAAGGAAGATCCATGTGTGGGTACTTCGGTCCTTCGTAGAAGGAGAACAAAATACTCACAGAAGCAAATATGGAGATAAAGTGTACATCAGAGACTGAAGGAAAGGTCACCCAGAAACTTTCCCACCTGGTGATTCATCCCATATACAGTTACCAAACCCAGACACTATTCTGGATGCCAAGAAGTGCATGCTGAAAGGAGCCTGATGTGGCTGTCTCCTGAGAGACCCTGAAAGTGCCTTACAAACACAGAGAAGTGTACTTGATGCCAACCATTGTACTGAGTGAGGGGTCCCTAATAGAAGAGTTAGAGAAGGGACTGAAGGAATTGAAGGCGTTTGCAACCCTATAGGAAGAACATCAATATCAACCAACCAGATCCCCCAGAACTCCCAGGGACTAGGCTAAGCCATCAACAAAGTAGTACACATGGCTCCAGCTGCAAATGTAGCAGAGAATGGCCTTGTCATACACCAGTGAAGGAGAGGTCCTTCGTTCTATGGAGGGTAGATAGATGTCCCAGTGTAGGGGAATTGAGGGGTGGGGAGGTAGGTGTGTGTGGGTGAGTGGAGGAACACCCTCAAAGAAACTGGGGGAGGGAGGATGTGATAGAGTGTTTCCAGGAATGAGGGAAACCTGGAAAGAAGATAGCATTTGAAATGTAAATAAAGAAAGTATCCAATAAAAAAAGAAAAAGAAAATAAAAAGAAAAAAGAAAATAAATACATTATATTAAAAAATGTTAAAAAAAAAAAAAAGAATTGATTTTGCTATCCTGGTTTTTTTGTTTTGTTTTTCTATATGAAATTTAGAATTGCCCTTTCCATGTTTTTGAAGAATTATGTTGGAATATTGATGAGAATTGCATTGAATCTGTATATTGCTATTGGTAGGATGGCCATTTTTAATGTTAGTACCAACCCATGAGCATGGGAGATCTCTCCTTTTTCTGAGGTCTTCTTTGTTTTCTTTCTTGAGAGACTTGAAGTTCTTCTCATCCAGATCTTTCACTTATTTGGTTAGAGTTAACCCAAGATATTTTATATTATTTGTGACTATTGTTAAGTGTGGTGTTTCCCTATTTTCTTTCTCAGCCCATTTATCTTTTGTATAAAGGAGGGCTACTGATTTGTTTCAGTTAATGTTATATCCAGCCACTTTGCTGAAGTTGGTTATCAGCTGTACAAATTCTCCGGTAGAATTTTTTGGGTCACTTATACATACTATTATATCATCTTCAAAGGGTGATACCTTGACTGCTTCTTTGCCAATTTGTATCCCTTTGATCACCTTTTGTTTTCTTATTGCTCTAGCTCAAACATCCATCATGTAACTATATTGAATAGATATGGGGAGAAGGGGCAGCCTTGTCTATTCCCTGATTTTACTAGGATGGCTTCAATTATCTCTCCATTTAATTTGATATTGGCTGTTGGTTTGCTGTATTTTGCTTTTACTATGTTTAGGTATGGGCCTTGAAATCCTGGGTGCTGTATTTTGTCAAATACTTTTTAGCATCTGATCAGATGATTATGTCCTTTTTCTTCTTTGAGTTTGTTTATATAGAGGATTGCCTTAATGGACTTTCATTTAGTGAACCAATCTTGCATGTTCACTAACCCTACATCCAATAGAGGGATAATATCCAAAATATATAAAAAAGTTGTACTCCAAAAAACAAACAAACAAACAAACAAACAAACAAACCAATCAAAATATGGGGTATAGAGCTAAAAGGGGAATTCACAACAGAGGAATCTCAAAGGCCTAGATGCACTTAAATGTTCAAAGTCCTTAGTGATCAGGAATATGCAAATTAAAATGACCCTGAAATTTCACCTTACATTAATCAGAAACTCAGGTGAGAGCACATGTTGGAGAGGCTGTGGAGAAAAAGGAGCTCCCCTCCATTGCTAGAGAGATTGCAAACTGGTACCAGGCACTCTTGAAATCAATCTGGAGGTTCCTCTGAAAATTGGAAATAGATCTACCTGAAGTCCCAGCTATACCACTTTTGTGTATATTTCCAAAATATGCTCCACCATACCACAGGGCCACACACTCCACTATGATCATAACAGCTGTATCTGTGATAGAACATAACAGAAGCTGGAAACAACCCAGATGTCCCTCAACAAAAGAATGGATACAGCAAGTGTGGTTCATTTACACAGTGGAATACTATTAAGCTCTTTAAGAATGACAACATAATGAGTTTTGCAGTTAAGTGGATGAAATTAGAAAATATCATCCTAAGTGAGGTAACACAGACCCTGAGGGTCAGCAGAAAGAATGAAAATATGCAACCTCCAGGGGTAGAAGGTGGGCAGATCCTCTAGAATGTCCCAGAGACTCAACTTAGGAAGTGAGAGACTCAGGATTCAAAGACAGGCACCTTAGATGAAATGCCCAACAATAGGGAGAGAGAACTTGTAGAGTTCCCCTCAAGTAGAAAGATAGGGCATCAAGTGGAAGGCTAGAGTAACCATCCCACAGTTAAAAACACTGACCCAAAATTGTTCATATTTAAAAGAACTATGGGGACAAAAATGGAAAAGAGGGAAAGGCAGTCTAGGGACAGGTCCAACTTGGGATCCACCTCAAGAGTAGTCTCCAATGCCTGACACTTAACTAATGCTACAATGTACTTGACAGGAGCCTAGCATGGCTATTCTCTGAGTGCCTCAACATGCTGCTGACTGAGACAGATGCAGATACTTACACTGAACCATTGGACTGAAGTCGGGGACACTTGTGGTTGAACTAGGGAAAGTCTGAAAGAAGCTGAGGAGGAGGGAGGCCCCACAGAAAGACCAGCAGTCTCAATTAACCCTGACGCCTTGAGATCTCTCAGATATTGAGTCACCATCCAGACAGCATACATGAGCTGGTCTGAGGCCTCTGACACATACACAG
>JADRCD010187396.1:0-14645 GCA_019843815.1 Montemys delectorum
CGCGCCCGCGGGTGTATGTAGAGACCAGAAACAGACTTGATCCGTCACTCTCCCCTTATTCCCTTGAGTCGGGATCTCTCACAGGGCAAGTTGGTAATAAGTAAACCCCTGAGAGGCCACATTCCTGTCCCCTCCCTCACATCTCACAGTGCTGTGATTAACAGACTCTTTACATGGGTGCTAGGGATTCGAACTCAGGTTCTCACGCTTGTGTATCACGTGCCTGCTGAATCGTAGCCCCATTGCCTAGGTAACTTGTTAGTCTCGAACCCACACGCGTAAAGATCGCTGCTGGAGCCTGACGTTTACCTAAGTAATTTGTTCCTCAGAAAGACTCTGTAAATGTTTGTGGTGTAAGGTGGAGGCTGTGACCTTGACCTGCACGCACTCTCTAGGCTGATACCTCCTCCGGTCTGTAAACAAGTGGAGTTGTTCTCACTTCTGAGAAGACCGTATGAAGACCGTTCAGTCCTGCGCCTTCCCGAAGCTGCTTGGAAGAAGGGGCACAGATCAGTTTTGAGATTTCTCAAAGCAATGTTTATTTTACACAGCTTCCCGAGGGACCCACGGGTCCCATAAAGGGCAGGGTCTACCCTTGAAGAGGCTTGACTTGGTGTTGTGTCGTTGGAGGGGAGGAGGAAAGGGTGGATCCTACCAGCAGGGAGGTGACAGCAATGGGATGCTGGCGCCTTATCAACTGAATGTCAGCGACCAGCCTCCCTGTAGAGGAAGGTGAGATTCTCAGGAGAGAGCCAGGTGTGGAAGTAAGGGTTGCAGTTCTTCCTGGGGACAGCTTTCTTCTCTCTCAGCTACAAAGAACAATACAGTTTGTTTGACACAGTTGTTATTTGTTATTATTATTATATACTACTACTGTTACGGAAATTGAAGCAAGGAGCTTTTGTAAGCTTTCTACCACTAAAGTATATCCCCCAGACCCCTTTATTTCACTTTTTACTGTTTTGTCTTGTTTGAGACGGGGGCTCTTTGTATAGACCAGGCTAGCTTCAGACTCAGAGCTCTGCTTGGCTCTGCTACCCAGTGCTAGGGATAAATGTATGTGCCGTAGTGCTGGAGATGGAGCCCAGGGCTTCCCAAATGGGAGGCAGACATCTAATCCACTAAGCCACTTACCCTAGCCTTACTTCTTTATCTTGAGATCAGTCTCACTAGGAGGCTCAGAATGGCTTTCAGAAACTCAGAATGACCTAGAACTCAGAACCACCCTGCTTCGGGTGGGATTAGCAAACTGTGGTTCCTGCCCCCGTCATGAATCACTCTCAACAGGATCTTTGTTACTTTACCTTGAGCCTTGGTCCTGGAAGCCTGTTGTAAGGAGCCTGCTGGCTCAGTAGCAGCTCCATCTCAAAGCAGTGATGATAGAGACATCGTAAGATAGCACATCATATACAGGGCTAGGCCCACTAAACAGAAACAAACCATTCCTGGGTGCAGACTCTCCTCAATAAAGCTCCACGAGGAGCATTTTTTTTCCCTCCCGTTTTCTTAGTGTTTACTGGGGACTCTTTACCTTTGACCTGTCCTCTGGTGTGATGGCCTGCTCTCGGTATCTTAATTAATGTTGAAGGTCACCCGCTGCAACAGAGGGAAGTAAGAAGAGAGGAACTTGTAATTTCTCATGGGAGAAAGCCATCTGGGTATATATATTCACATCAGTGACTTGGGGTGTGTCCTAATTTCATTTCTACCGCTGTGATAAAATACCCTGATAAAAACCAGCTAGCTGGAGAAAGGGCTTCTTTTAGCTTACTATCTCAGGCCATAGTACATTCCTGCAGAAGAGTCACAAGGGCGGGTTTGTGACCGCTTACTCATCTCACAACCACAACGGAGAACAGAGAAGAGACTGAGAATAGACGTGTGCATGCTTAGTGTTCAGCTCATTCACTCACACAGTTCGGGGGGCCCCAAGCCCAGGTAATATGACTGTCTTTTCAGGCTCGGGCTTCTCACATAATTAAGGTAGCTAAGAGAATTCCCCATAGACACATCAACCAGTCAGCCTGATCTAGACAAATCTAGATTGTGTCACGCTGACAATTAAAACTGACCGATGCGGGATAGAATCAAGGAACAAAGAAGGGGAGCATTATTAGCAGCCCTCCCCTTTTGCCGCCTTCTCTCTCTGCAAAAGCATGAGAGCACAGCCCTAAGGTGCTGAGCATTCTCATAGGAACCTTGTGTGTCCACTAGAGCACATTCCTGGCTCTGGACCTCTGCATCTCCTGCCATCTCTGTCTGGAATACTCGTGCTCAGTTAGATCCACGCACATTTCTTCCTTTATTTCTCTCGAGTGTCTTGCTCTTAGATCACGCATTGGAAAACACTGTGTCCCCCAGAGCCCCACAATGCACTGCTTTTTCTCACAGTACTTAGCCATCATTAGTACAGTGCTGCTATTCTTTTTCTTTTTTTTTTTTTTCTTTTTTCTTTTTTTTTTTTTTTTTTTTTTTTTTTTTTTTTTTTTTTTTTTTTTTGTTTTGTTTTGTTTTGGGGGTTTTTTCGAGACAGGGTTTCTCCTGGCTGTCTTGGAACTCACTCTGTAGACAAGGCTGGCCTCAAACTCAGAAATCTGCCTGCCTCTGTCTCCCACATGCTGGGATTAAAGGCTTGCGCCACCACTGCCCAGCTGGTACTGCTATTTCTTATGGGCTCTGCTCACACTGAGAGAGTAGCAAGTTTGTCATCTTTATAGCTGTATCCTCATCTCTTAGAATACGACTGATGTGCACAGTCCCTGCCCTCACATACATCCCTAGAATACAGCTGGCAGTTGCCTAATAAATACTGAGCAAGCCGGCCGGTGGTGGCGCACGCCTTTAGTCCCAGCACTTGGGAGGCAGAGGCAGGCAGATTTCTGAGTTCAAGGCCAGCCCGGTCTACAGAGTGAGTTCCAGGACAGCCAGGGCTACACAGAGAAACCCTGTCTGGAAAAAACAAAACAAAACAAAGTAAATCAACAGCAACAAAAAAATACTTAGCAAATGAAAGTGTCCCAAGCACAACCAGGGTGAACACATTTGACATCAATTGTGCAGACTGTGAGGATCTGTCTATGCATGATGCAGGATCAAATCTAAGCTGAGCCACCCTCTGGGTCTTCACAATGTCTGCCGTGACTTTGAGTTCAACAGGGCTGAACACAAGTGCATGGGAAATGAACCACTGGCCTTGTGATGAAAAAAAGCACACTTATTTTTGATTTCCTTAAAAAGAAAGTTGAGACTAGAGTTTCAAATTGCTTTTTTTGTTGTTGTTTTCAGAAGCTTCTATTCTTCCAAAAAATTCTTTAAAGGTCTTTTTGTTCACAAACCTACCTTCTTTCCTTCCTTCCTTTCCTCCCTCTCTCTCCCTTTCCCTCCTCCCCTCTCTCTCCCTCATTCCCTCACTCCCTCTTTCCCTCTCCCCTCTCTCTCCTCCATCCCTTCCCCATATCTCCTCTCTCCCTCCTCCCTCTCTCCTCTCTCTCTCCCTCTCTTCTTCTTTCTCTCCCTCTCTCCCTCCCCCGCCCCACTCTCTAGCAGATTCCCAGTTATTCTGTGGGCAATCTTCAAGCTTGCATCTGTTACCTCCCAGAATATAAAGCTGCACTTAGTGGCTGTCACTTGTAGAGAGCAGATCTTTAAGAGGCTACCAGGCTCCATTAGGACTCCCTGAAGCAGCAGGGGGTTGGTGGAAAAGAGAAGGACCCCTGCCTGCTAACGCAGATCTGGGCTCTGCTGGTTGTGTTAGAGGCCACCGCCCTGCAACAGCAGCCACTTCTGCCACTCGCAGACTGAAAGAGCAAGAAACCTGCCTCCCATTCAGTTCAGATGTAAATATCTCGATGCGCATCAGTTGTCCTAGGAAAACTCTGCTCCTTTCATGTTGTAGGTGAGCCTAAGCAGAGGAGAAACTGACTGTCCCACCGGCTGAACTCCTAAGTATGTTAGTAAGAAGTAACAAAGCAAAGGCTCTGCCAGCTAGCTCCCATCCAGTCTTTACAAATTCTCCCCTGTCAGACGCTTGGACCTGCTTGATGTGGTACAAATAACCCCAAACCACAGTTTGGTTTTGATTTCACATTGTGCTTCCATCTTGAACAAATGATTCACCACATTCAGTCTAAATATCCCCCAGTTCAAAAGAGAGGAGAAAAGGCCAAACTTGCCCTCAGGTTTTGTGTACACTTCCCTTTCGATTTCTCTCCCCTACTTGGCTTGGTGCCTGGTGTCCAGACTGAGAGATTTCAAGGGCTGTCTTGATCCCCTGCAAATTCTCCCTCCTGTCATTAAGTTAACAGTAACAACAGTCACCGCAATTCATCATGAGACTGTAAGCAAAGATAACTCTAAACTGTTTCAAAGATTAAACCTGGCGTTTCCTTTTGGAAAGCAGGGGAACAAATGCAAAATCCAACCGAGGATGTCCAGTATCCAACATTGCCCCTAGCATTTTCCTACCTGGCACACAGGCACACTCTGTCCTTGGGGGAAAGAACGGGTCAATTCCTTCTGCTCCCATCTTTGAACCACAACGTATCTCTTCCATGTTGGAAGAATTGCTGGAGAGCAAAACTTAGCAATTCTTTACTCCTGCTGTCAGTTTAAATCTCAGCTTTAAGCAAGGTGCTGGTGGTGTATGCCTTTAATTCCAGCACTTGGGAGACAGAGGCCTGTGGATGGCTGTGACTTTGAGGTCAGCCTGGTCTACAGAGTTCCAAGACAGCTAGGACTGTTACACAAAGAAACCCTGCCTCTTGAAGGAAAAAAAAAAAAAAGAACAGAAATAAAAAGAAAACTCACCTTTTTTTTTCTTAAAGCTGTTTAACTGATTTTATTTATTTTGGGTATGTGCAGGTGTGTATACGTGGGTGTGTACATGCCAGGGTGTGCAAGTGAAGGTTAGAGAACAACTCGCAGGAGTTTATTCTCACCTGCTGCCCTGTGAGCCCTCTCCTTCTTCCATGTAGGGAATCAGGGATTGAACTCAGGTTGCCAGGCTTAGCGACGATCAGGTGTCTTTACCTGCTAAGCCATTATGTGGGCCCAGCAAGGCTCAGCCTCACGTGTATAACTCTGCCTGACGGTCGGGCTTCTAGGAAACTAGTCTAAGAAAAAAGGCAATGCCCAGAAGCACATATGAATTTATCACACAACTCCTGAGAATGCACATCTCTAGAGAGCTGACTGACTGAATCAATGAAGTACACGAAAAGAACAAAACAGACGATAACAACTTTGTTCTCAATTTATCTAGTTTGACGTGAAAAATATATTTAAATAGCATGTATACTAAGATCTCAGTTTTGAAAAATTACACTTCTGCCTGGAGTTGAAGAGTCTCATAGAAAATGGAAACATGATAATAATAATTGAATGATAGTAAAATGAATAATTTTACTTTCTATCCTTTATATATTTTAACTCTTTCTACTATGAAAATGTATATTATAAGACATACCTTGTCTGTAGAGTACTTAATTCAGTAAATATTTACACACATTCAAAATGTAAAGGAGACAAGAGAAGAAAAGCAACGATAGCAAAGGTGCTCTTCTTCCACGATCCAGTCCAGAAGGTGACGATTGCCCCCTTCCTAATGACACTCACGTGTCCCCGATCTCCCTGGGGTAGGCTCTGCCTTTCTGCCTTACTTTTGTAATCACAAAAACAATAACACTAGGCCTTTTTGAAAAGAATAATTTTGGCAAGATTAAAATTCAGTCTTTAGAAGTTAAAGAAAATGAAAGAACAAAAGCAATAATTCCCTGACTTGAGTTTTCTTACTTGTTTTACCACACAGTAGGGGAAAGTATCTATTCGTTAACCAATTCTGTGATGATTAATAGTGTCTCATTTTCAAATTCTGCCCATTCATCACATGTCTGTCTGTTTGTTTGTTTTGAGACAGGCCCTACCTAGGTATCCTAGACTGAACTGGAACTTGGTATGTAGCCTAGGCTAGCCTTAAACTCATGATCCTCCAGTCTCTACCTCCTGAGTGCTGAGATTACAGGTGTGAGCCTCAGCCTGGCTTTGAACTTCCTCCTGGTTCTCTTGACTCTAATTTCCAAGTGCTGGAATTACAGGCATGTGCTACTAGGCCAAAGTGCCCTCCTTCAATTCCTCCTCTTTCTCTTTCTCCTCTTCCCTTTCTTCTTCAAAGCTGAAGCTCAGACTTAGGGCCTTGAGTCTCCTGAGAAGCACTCTACCACAGAGCCCCAGCCCCAGCCCTAGATGACACACTGATACAGCACGGTCTGTGTTCTCCAGAGTGTCTGCAGCCTCTACAATATTTTTTATTAATTTCTAATATGTATAAGTTATCAAGATTTTATAACTCAAAACAAAAAAAAAAAAAAAAGAAAAAAACCCGATTTTATAAAAGGTAAGATGTTACTGATGTTAGGGGTTATGGCTGCAAAATGTACTCTATATACAGCAAGCAAGGGTTATGTATATGTTTCATAGATAAGCAAATGCATACACCGTCTGAAACGAAATCTAGAAGTTGTCACTTGAACAGCCTTGTAAGCAGGTCCCCACATGCTACCCACTCACTGTGTGCCAGGTGTCACTGGAATGACGCCACTTAATCTCCTTGACAGACAGGGAAACCAGAGCACACACAGAACAAGTACCTTGAAGACCAGGGGGTTGCTTGGTCAGGAGACTCCTGTGTCCCTTGCTCTGGATGGTGAACTTGAGGACTTTGGGATGGCTCCATGAGAACAAATGTAGCACTTCCCTCTTTTTCTGAGATATGTACTTGAGTCATCTCAACATCTCCTGATGAGCTTAAAGTGCCAGATCTCAGCCTTTTCTCTGGCCATCTAGCAGTCCAGGAGGCTGGAAGAAAACACAGTGAATATTTCTCATTAATGGAGTGTTCACAAAATATTTAAGGCAATTAAAAAGCATCACAGGGAGGCTGAGGAGACGCCTCAGTCAGTAAAATGCTTGCCTTGCAATCATAGGTCCTGAGCTTAATCCCTAGAACCTGTGATACAGGTATATATGTTTGTGTGTGTGTGTGTGTGTGTGTGTGTGTGTGTGTGTATGTATGTATATTTGTGTGAAGGGTGGTATTTGTTTAATTGTAATCTCAGCCAAATAGCCTGCTTCTTTGACTCTTGGGGAAGAGAGAGACTCAGTCTCTAAAAAAAATGTAATGAATTTTAAAGGTTTCTTTTTTTTTTTAAAGGGTTTTAATTTTGAGGAATTATATCTATTGGCATCCCCACAAACATGTACACATGAATACACAGAGAGAGAGAGACAGATAGACAGACAGACAGACAATGTATCACAAGAACGGTGGCTGGAGAGAAATCTGAAAAAAAAAAAAAAAAAAAAACCCTGAGTCTGTGATCTTCACCTAAAGTGAATATTATTTATTTTTTGTTTGTTTGTTCCTTGATTCCTTTCTTTTATTTCTTTTCACTCATTATTACTGTGTACATGATGGCGTAGAGGGGGAGGGGCCAGGGAATATTGTACATGTGGAGGTCAGAGGATAACTTCATGGAGTCACTTGCCTTACTTCTACCTTTATGAGAATTCCAGGGATCAAACTCAGACTGCCAGGCTTGTGTGACAAATTTCCTTACCCAATGACCTATCTCACTGGTTCAGAATGAATCCTTTTCCAAGCCTATGGCTTTTATTAAAACTTGACAATGCTGTCTATCTGTTAGCCCGAAGGTCCACTATAAAGAAGTTTTTAAAAACAAAGCCCGCCAGGCGGTGGTGGCGCACGCCTTTGATCTCAGCACTTGGGAGGCAGAGGCAGGTTGATTTCTGAGTTCTAGGCCAGCCTGGTCTACAGAATGAGTTCCAGGACAGCCAGGGCTACACGGAGAAACCTATCTCGGAAAAAAAAAAAACAAAACAAAAAACAAACAAACAAACAAAAAACAAAGCCTAAGCCAAACCTTTTCCAGGGAGATGAGAAAAGGCACGATGAGAAGTAATGCTCGAAGCTCGGTGAACAACTCAGGCAGTGCATGGTGGGAACAGGAATTGTTGGATCACCTGGAGAAGCTCCTTACAGAGAGAAAAGGAAGTACACAACAAACCATTGCCCCAAATGCAGGTCTAACTTCAGCACCACGAGCTTCACTTTAGAGCAGAGCTGGAAAGCTGACCTCACAGACCTCCTGAACTCAGCCAGACCTGCAGCATTAACAAGATCCCAGGGTGGCACATTTGCACGCACGCTAGAGCTTACAAGCCCATGTTCCACTCCAATCCCTCTGTTTTATAGGTGGGAATAAAACCTAGTGTTTAAAAGAACTAAACATGGAGGTTTGTTAAAAAATTTTTAAAAACTACACCTGTATTTTTTAATACAGATAGTAATACAGATAGTCTGTCAGCCGGAGACTAGGAGTGGACCGCTATGATTTTGTTTCAGACTCCGAGCTGGACGCGAGCAGCTGAATGAATGTGCTTGCTCTGTGGTTGTGCTCCTGGGATGGAAGCTATTGTAATTTCATGTAAGCAGCTGCTATGTCCTGACCCCTACAAACACTTCATCTTTCCTGGGCAACATGTATAGTCCCTCGCTGGGGTTCATTTTTCCAGCGTCAGGAGGGTTCCCCTCTCCTGAAGTCCTCAGGTGCAACCTCAATTAAAAAAATATAGGCTGTCTTCTCTATGATATGATAATTATTGCCATATTTAAAATTCAATCCTCTTCTAAAAATATGAATGTTAATGCAACATCTTAGCTCCACAGTGTGATTATCCATCATTTTAATTTCTCAATTGATTTTTCCCAAACACTTTTCAAATCAGCCAGGTATTTATTAGAAGTTTTTTTTTTTTCTTACTACTTTTGGGGGGAAAAAAGCAAAAAAGCATTTATTTTTGGATCTGTCGGGGAAACTTAGCAACCACAGATTCTAACAACTTTTCCGACCTTGATTTTAAAAGTCTTGGGAGGGGCTAATGACTAATTAGTATTTAGAAACCGGTTAAAAGTGGAAATCTTTTCTTGAATACCAAAAGGCAGTTAAAGCGTACAAGAGCCAAACTAAAAACTGGGCGCATTTATTCATTTAAATGAAAGGAGAGTTTGAAGAAAACAGCACCTGTAGATAATACTTACTTACAATAGCCTGAATTTATATGGAATTTCACTGGAGAATCCTAACTTTCTATCGGAGTGTAACAATATGGATGAGTCTTTTTTTTTAAACATACTTCTGTGCAAAAGATGTAAGAAGTGTTTTTGAAGCTTCACTTCTCACATTCTCTCACATTCTCACATTGCTCTGTCAGTGTTCACCTGCTGAGCTGACTCTTGAGTTTTAAATTTCTAATGAAAGGATTTAAAAACATCCCAGGAGGGGGGGGGGGGGGGGGGGGCAAGGCTGGAAAGTTAGCCCAGCAATTAAGAGCACTTGTGGCTCTTGAAAAGGACCTGGTTCAGTTCCCAGCACCCACGTACTGGAACCGAGGTTCCGGGAATCTGACACCTTCCTCTGGCCTCTGCAGGCAAAGTACACTGGTGCACATACATACATTCAGGAGAAACACTCATATACATAAAAAAGATGATTTAAAAGAAAATTAAAACAGATTCAGAAAAAAAATTCAAGGACATTTTTACTAGGGTTGGCTAGAAAAATGTAAGGCATGAACGCAGTAACTCAAAAAAGCTTCCCCGCCAGTTGGTGGTGGTGCACGCCTTTAATTCCAGCACTTGGGAGGCAGAGGCAGGCGGATTTCTGAGTTTGAGGCCAGCCTGGTCTACACAGTGAGTTCCAGGACAGCCAGGGCTACACAGAGAAACCCTGTCTTGAAAAAAACCAAAAAAAAAAAAAAAAAAAAGCTTCCCCAAGGAGGGCGGTGGTGAAGAGAAAGCATTGCTGGTCCAGGTAGGCTGGCACGCTCATCAGTGGAGGGCAGCAAGCAGTCACATGCGAAAAGCAGAGTAGCTTTGAAAAAAAAACGAGAATGAGGGGGCTGGGGAGATGGCTCAGCTGTTAGGAGCATTGACTGCTCTTCCGCCTGAGTTCAATTCCCAGCAACCACATGGTGGCTCACAACCACCCGTAACAAATCTGACTCCCTCCTCTGGAGTGTCTGAAGACAGCTACAGTGTACTTACATATAATAAATAAATAAATCTTTTAAAGAGAGAGAGAGGAAGAGGGGGGGGGGGGAGAGGGAGAGAGAGACAGAATGAGAAAGCCTAGAGTGCCAGAGAAAACATGCTGGCTTTGGGAAGTAACCAAAAGTTAACACTGGAGAAGGAGCAAAAGGAAAATCATGCTACTGTAAGTCAGGACCCAGAGACGCAGGCAGCCTTACGTGCTTGACCTCAGCTTCGTTATCCACTGCACCAAGGGAAGGATTTCTTAGAAGGAAAAGTATTATGTTATTAAGGGCATAATTATTTCTCCCATCTCTTTAGTGTGGCTTTAGGTGAGTCAGCTTTCCTGGTCAAGTGATTAACAGGCCCAGAGAAAGTAGCTCTTGAGAGAGAAGACAGTAGTGTAAAGTGTTCCAGTCCTTAAGGCAGATCGGAATGTCCTGTCTCTATCTATTCTTTTGACCAGAAGGAAATAGTTTTTTTTTAAATGGACTTTAATAGAGCCCTCATAGCGCTAAGCCTTTTCTGTCAGACATTTTATCCCTGAGATGAAGAACAAACCAACTCTTGTCTTTCGTTATTTGTTCTTGTGTAGCATGAAACACACTGTTGCCCAATACCTTCAGGAAGCTAGATGCGTTCATCACTAAGTGGATTGTAAAAATGTGGGTTTCTAAAGATGCCATGCCATTTGGTGAGCAAGACTTAACCAAATACAACTGATGGAAAGGAGCAGAAGTTCCATGGAAGTCAGAGTTTTCCTGTAAATGAAGCAGGTGGAGTATTTCTCTGCTAAGCAAAGCTTAGTTGACAGAGAAAGGAATTCACAGCCATTACTCAACTGCCTGGCTGATCAGACCTATAAGGGAGGCTAGAACAGGGTACTCTGAATTGAGAATCAAGTAAGCATCAGGAATAATACAGAGAAGTGGGATCAGAGGCAAGGAGACAATGGGAGTGTCCCCCAAAGCTGTAATGATTGCCAGGGTCCTTGCAATCTAGGGGTCAACTCACCGGGGCTGCTCTCACTTGGTTTTCAGGATCATATTTGATTTGAAGTTTTCCAATCTGGGGCTCTGCTGATGGCAAGACCCCATCCTGGTTTGCCTTCCGTTGCTGTGCTAACTGCTGTGAACAAGAGCAACTCAGGGCAGGACAGGTCCATCTGGCTTACGCTTCCATGTCACAGTACACAACTGAGGGAACAAAGTGTAAGAACTCAAAGCAGTTCGAGGCCAGCCTGGTCTACAGAGTGAGTTCCAGGACAGCCAGGGCTGTACAGAGAAACCCTGTCTCGAAAAAACCAAAAAACAAACAAACAAACAAAAAAACCCAACCAACCAAACAAACAAACAAACAAAAA
This sequence comes from Montemys delectorum, assembly GCA_019843815.1. Taxonomy (NCBI): domain Eukaryota; kingdom Metazoa; phylum Chordata; class Mammalia; order Rodentia; family Muridae; genus Montemys; species Montemys delectorum. Next base: position 11,469 of record JADRCD010187396.1, read on the forward strand.
GAACTCAGGCAGAGCTTGAAGTGGAGCCTGTAGAGGAATGTTGCTTGCTGGTGTGCTCTCACAGGCTCACGAGTTCATGCTTAACTGTGTCTTCTCTGGGGCAGGAGAGATGGTGGCTCAGTGGTTAAGACTGCTCTCCTAGAGGTCCTGAGTTCAACTCCCAGCAACCACATAGTAGCTCACAACCATCTGTAATGGGATCTTATGCCCTCTTCTGGTGTGTCTGAAGACAGCAACATTGTACTCATATCTAAATTAAATAAATAAATCATACCGGGCAGTGGTGGCACACGCCTTTAATCTCAGCACTTGGGAGGCAGAGACAGGTGGATTTCTGAGTTCGAGGCCAGCCTGGTCTACACAATGAGTTCCAGGACAGCCAGGGTGGTACAAAGAAACCCTGTCTCAGAAAAAACAAGATAAATAAATAAATAAATAAATCTTAAAAATAATAATAATAAAATAATAATCCAGGGCCCCCTGCCTAACGATGATGATACTGTCCACAGTAAGCTACACCCTCCGACATCAATTAATAATCAAAACAGTCTGCCACAGGCATGCCCATGAACCAACATGATCTAGGCAATTCCTCAATTGAGGCTTTCTTCTCAATTGAGCAATCAAAGCCAATTAGGCAGCCCCTAGGCCCTCACAGCTTCATCCAGTGTCTTTTTATTACTTTTTAAAATCATTGCACTACAGTCTATCTAGTGATATGTGTCTTTCTGGAGATAATTATATCCCTTTGCTATTTTTCTTTTTAAAATGTTCAGTACCTTCTATAGTATTTGAAATCTACAGTCTGCTCTTCTGTCTCACCAGGTATATCATTGCCTCTCAGGATGAGTTCTTTTAGAAGGAGACCTTAAAGTTCCTTCCAGATGTTAATTGTCTTTATGCTTCGGTTTAGGGAAACAGCTGATGTAAGAAAGCTCTGTGGCTGTGACAGTCATGCCAGAGAAATTGCCACCGGAACTTGGATAATTGCACATTGCGTAAATTCTCAGTATTCCCTATTCAAAAAGAAACTGAAATAAGTTATGTAATTAAAAAAAAAAAAAGAGAGAACCTCAAATTGGTGCCAGTGAGATGGCTCAACAAGAAAGGATGCTTTGCTGACAAATTTGCTGCACATGGCAGAAGCCCAATTGACTCTAATAAGTTCTCCTCTGACTTCTGCACATGTCCCATGACACATATGCGAACACATACATGCATGCACACACAATTAATAAATGTGATTTTTAAAACCTCTAACCTTTGGGTAGAGGAGGCGGGCATTATACTATTTCCCCAATATACACACTTAAAGAACAACTCCTTAATGACAATTTAACCACTAAGACACAATAAAATTCATACGGCCAAGATTTTATTACTGTGCACATAAATCACACGCGGCAGACTCTTTTAGGATCCTACAAAGTGTTATTTGAATCATTAAAACTAAATGGCACCTGTCAAAATAAATCAACCCAATATACTTCATGATTCAGAACTCAACATTTTATTGTTTCGACAAATTTGTTCATTATGAAATTTCTTCCTACAAAAAGAGTATATTAAAATGAATGTGGGTATTCAACGTGCGCTTCTGTCTTTGGACTCATCTGGACTAAGCTTTGTCATTCAGTGAGAATTTCCCAGACCCTAAATGGCCTGTCCCTCTTATAAAATGTTTTTACAGCTTTATGCTGTAAAAGTCAAACCAGCTGACAGATCTCGGCTGTTGCTTTTATGTATGTCTGTTTGATTTAGCATGCTTCTGATTAACAATGGAGTTTCCTGATGCTGTCAAAATAACTAAGGTATTAAATGCCTTTCTAGAAATGACCGTTTTTAAAGCAGAGATTAAATAAACAAGCCGTTCCCCACCAGTGAAAATAATTGATTATGTTGTTGACTAGTTAAGGTTAGGGTTAGTGGCACTCCCAGGGGACAGGTTATTACATTAGCATAAACAAAGAGAAGCCAGCACATTCAATGAGGGGAGGGGGGTTGGAGGAGGCAGAGATGTCTGTTTAGGGAGAGGACAAATGCTTTCCCCATTGAAAATATCCAGCAGCCAGCATGGGAAACACCAGTGGAGTGTTGCAAGCTTAGTCTTGCTATAGTAGAAACCAGTCCTAAGTGTTTTACAAATAATTCTTCTCATTCATAAATGAAGCAAGCAATTCCGAAAATATTTTTGGTTTCTGAATTTGAGAATTCTAAATCAAGCAGGTTTGTAATCTGGCTATTTTTAGTTTCTTTTGACTTCCTTTCCATTCTGTTTTATCCCTACAATGCTCAAGAAAAAAAAAATCGATTCATCTCTTTTCCACGAGCCCCTTTGGTTAGGACATCACTAAGAAAAACTGGAGCCGGGTGGTGGTGGCGCACGCCTTTAATCCCAGCACTTAGGAGGCAGAGGCAGGCGGATTTCTGAGATTGAGGCCAGCCTGGTCTACAGAGTGAGTTCCAGGACAGCCAGGGTTACACGGAGAAACCCTGTTTCGAAAAACCAAAAAAAAAAAAAAATAAAATAAAATAAAAAAGAAAGAAAGAAAGAAAGAAAGAAAGAAAGAAAGAAAGAAAGAAAAACTGGTCCATGTCCAAGGTTCCCTTGAAGAGTGAAGTAGTGAGCTGGCTATGAATGGCTGCACTTTTCTGCACGATGTTGTCAGATGGCTCCAAAGATTTTTGGGCATGTATTTACATTTGGGGGTCTAGTAAACATTGATCTCTCTTCCATTGAATTTTGAAAGAAGAAAGCCAAAAACATGTTAAAAAAAAAAAACCTACAACATCATTATTGTCTATTTGTGGAGGCTAGAGGTGTAATAATCATTCTTTAATTACTTTCTCTTCCAAAGCAGGGGAGGCAGACGTTGTATGGTTTATATGGTTCTAGACACACAGTGAGTGGAGTTTAGTTATTTACCCAAAGTGACACACCTCATCAAAGACTTTGCTGCAGGAATACTCATTTTCTTGATGACAAAGTTCATGATGTTTTCAAGACCAAACACATGTGGAGGTTACAGCACACATGGCCACTTGTTCCCCTTCTCAGGGTATCTAGGTGGGGAGGCTAACATCAAAGAAGCAAAGGATAAGTTCAAGATACCCAGCACTGCCACAACATTAGCCACCTCAAGAACACACACACACATACACACACACACACACACA
>JADRCD010187398.1:0-15582 GCA_019843815.1 Montemys delectorum
GTGTGTGTGTGTGTGTGAAAGAGAGAGAGAGAGAGAGATGGGGGGGGCAGGCCAAAGGACCACCCCTGGTGTCTGGTGTCAGCTGTCAGCTAACTTGAAACTCTTGATGTTTGCCTCTGTGTGCACCACAGGATCTGGCCTTTACACTTCTGGGGCTTCCCTGTCACAGACTCACATCTCCTCAGGAGCACTAGGATTGCAGATGTGTGCTACCATGCTGAGCCTTTCATGGGCTCTGAGGTCTCTGCGCTTGTGTAGCAAGCTCTTTAACCATTGAGACATGTCCCCTGCTCAATAATAATTTTTTTTGAACTAAGGAACTCTTGTCACTAATATTTCAGTATGTCAATTTAAAAATATGCAATTTCTTGAGTCCTTATTATGTTCTAAACACTAAATACATTATCCTAGTTACTCCTTACAGCAACCCTAAGAAGTGGCACCAATATCGTACCCCTGTTGTAGTTGATACAGAAACCCAATAGCAGGAAAAGGCAAGGGCCTCTGAACTGCATGTTCCATGATGACAGGCCACTCCTTTCACTGTGTCAATACAGCTTTACCTGGGAACAAAGTCTGGATAAGCAATAACTGTTTTAGGAGCCTAGAGTTTCTTGGGGGGCAGGGGAGCTTGTCCATTGCTTTTATCAATGTTTGTCAATATCTGCTGAGACTTTAAGAGGATTTATCAACTCACACACAGCAAGCTGGGGAGTTTGGGAAAGAGGAACAAGGGACAGGTGATATTGTAAAAGATGGATGGATGCCCACAAATATTAATGAATGGTGTGCAATTCATTCTTTCTTTGCTCTAACATCTTTGGTTTCTATGACAACCAGAATTCCAGTGTTTCTTCAAGATCCTCTGATGTCTTTAGGTCTGACTCCCTGTGCCTTGTGACCTCATGCACTCTCTTTGGCATCTCTTTCTTTGTGAGCATGTTATTCTCTGATCACTACCCTTCTTGACGTAGTGTGTGGCTTCATCTGGCACTGAGTGCAAACATTTGGGGGGGGGGGTGCCCTTGACATCCCTCGCTCCTTTCTTCATTCTTGCCCTTGGCAATTTCATCCTTGCTCATGGAGCTTTTTCTCATTTTTGTGCCAAATACTCTGACATCAATGGCTTTGGCAGTACAGACCTCTTGCATGGCTTCTCTCTCATGGTTCCCAAGGGCTCTTGGGTGGTATGCCCAAACTGCAAGTCATAGGTGCTCTCAGAATGCCCCCTCCTTTTCTCCTGTTCTCCAATAACATCAGTCTTCCACCCTTGGCTCATCCTCCTGCTAATCCCAGCAGCAGTGGGCCATTGCCTGGCCCTGTTGCTTTTTGACCCAAATATCTGTTGGTTCTGACTCTTCATTGTCATCTCCACCATTTTCACTGCTGCCTGGTTCATCTCTCAAGAGTCCGTTCTTATCATCAGTCCTCAGCTCAATCGGTTTAAAGATTTATGTAAAGCGTTGGAAGGGAAGAAGAAAGGAGAGCGGGGGAGGAAGACCCCTGTGCCTCAACCTTGACTCTTGTTCAGTGTAGTTCCCATCTTTGTCCAGCCAGCTCATTCTTAACACCGCCGTGTATCCAAGGCTGTATTGTTTTAGTGCTGAATAATGAAGTGTAAACTTAGCAACTCCTTTCCGTAGCTGGGTGTTCCTTCCCTCAGGACAACAGGGTAGAGATCAAATTCCCTTCTACTCTCGTGTCTTCCTTCCCTGGTATTCCTGTGTCTTGGGTATCTTCCATCACACTCCAGGACTGTGAGTGGTAGGGTGTGGTTTAAGGAGAAGGCTCCTGCAAGGCCCCATCCCTGAGGTTAATCATTGCCTTGGCCTTTGGGAGCTCCTGCTTGCTGGCTGTTTCTGGGCAACTCGCCATCTCCAATGATGACTTGGTTCTTTGCTGAGTGAGGACAGAAGGCAGCTTGCTGCTCTCTTGAGTATTTCTGGTAATTCACAGCCAAGCCATCCATGGCAGAACATTCCCTCAGCAAAACAGATGTAGCCAATTCCAGAGATGGAATCTGTCCTCAACCATAGCTTACTTAGTCTTAGCAGATAGTTCCTTATAGAAATAGAAATGATTCCTTATGGCTGACGTGAGGCAGAGATTGAATGATAATTTTTCCAAAATCCCTGTGAGGTTCAGGTTATGCTACTAGGAAGAGGAGCCTCTGCACTCTGTTTAATAGTGTCAGGTTCTAAAATGATTCAAATTAATCTACACCATTTACTCCTACACAGGGTTCTCATTTAAATTTTTCTTTCTTCTCTCCTTCATCTTTCTCATTCTCCTCCTCTTCTTGCTCTTCTTCCTCCTCCTCTTCCTCCTCTTCCTCCTCTTCCTTCTCTTCCTCTTCCTCCTCTCCTTCTTCTGCTTCTTTTTCTGCTTCTGCTGCTTCTCCTTCTTCCTCTTCCTCCTCTTCTTCCTCTTCCTCTTCTGCTGCTCCTCGTCCTCTTCTTCCTCTTTTTCTGCTTCATTTTCTGAATCTGCTGCTGCTGCTCCTCCTTCTCCTCTTCCTCCTCCTTCAACTATGTGGCCCTTGCCATCCTGGAACTCACTGTGTAGACCATACTACTCTTGAACTTGCTGGGATCCTCATCCTTCCTTGACTTCTGAGTTCCAGGATTGCAGGCATGTGCTACCACGCCCAGCTGTCATTTGAATGTCTGTCTCTTCCCTTGTTCTGACTTAGACAACTAAGAAGGGAACTCGAAGGCAATGTTACTTCTCCCATAAACTTAGAGCAAGAGCCTGCATTCTGGAACCCTCCGTTGCTACCCAAAAACCACAAAGCCTCAAAGACCCCAGGAGAAACACACTTCAGACACCCCAGAAAGAGAGGCTGGAGGATGGTTCCATTAGTAAAGTGCTTGCCAAACAAGCATAAAGACCTGAGTTTAGATCACCCATATTTTTTAAAATATAATCCCAGTGCTTGGGGATATGGAGCCCAGAAGGACCTTGGCACTTGGCGGTCAGCTAGGCTAGCTGAATCAGTGCGCCACAGGCTGAGGGAGAGACTGTGTTTTACAAAATAATGTGAGAGCAATTGAGGAAGACACCCAGTGTTGAACATCTGCACACACACACACATACACACACACATACACACACACACACACACACACACACACACACACACGCACGCACGCATGCACACACACCTAAGAACACACACACACAAACTAAGAAGGTAGAAGTTTTGAGCTAGGATCTGGCTGAATTATGCAGGCTGGCCTCTGACTCCTAGGATCAAGGGATTATCTCACCTCAGAGTCTAAGAAGTTGGAACATAATGGCAGATGGTTTGCAAGAAGCCAGATGTCTTTCTTTTCATGAACACTCCTTTCCTGCTCCTACAAAGGTCACGTAGCTACCCTACACCTATCAATAATTTTATTGAATGATTCTGCTCCTCTGAATGGTCAGCTTACACTTGCTGCTGCAGTCCATCCCTTGGAAAGCCAGACAAGTGTGAGACAGAAATAAGCCCACCCATACACGGCTAGCTAATCTTGGTCCTTTAACGGTAGGTTATGGGACAGTCTTCAATAAATTATGTTGGGAAAGTCAGATAGCCACTTGAAAAAGAATGAAATTGGATTTCTCTCTTATGCCAAACTCAAAATGGATTAAAGGTTTAAGCATAAGTCCTGAAATGATACCTCATCTCAGAGAGACGGGAAATGCTCCATGACATTGATCGTGGCAGTTTTCATATGTGACACCCAAAGCACTGCCTGCAAAAGCAAAAATAAAAAAAACGGGACACCAGCAGATCAAAAAATGGGACACCATCAGACTAGAAAACGGGACACCATCAGGTTAGAAAACAGAACACCATCAGATTAAGGAGCAAAGGAAGTAATTAAGAAAATGAAAATACAGCCCATATGATGAAAGAAAATATGTAATCTATACATATAATAAGGTATTAAACCTCAAATCTATAAGGAGCCCATCAATTTAACCAGAAAGACAAAGAGGGGGAGAGAAGGAGAGGGGAGAGGAAAAGAAAGGAAAAAAGGGGAGAGAAGGGGAAGAGAGGGAAGGGAAGGGAAGGGAAGGAAGGGAAGGGAAGGGAGGGAAGGGAAGGGAAGGGAAGGGAAGGGAAGGGAAGGGAAGGGAAGAAGGGTGAGAGAGACAGATCCAATTTTTAAAATGGACCAAGGAGCTGAAGACATTTTCCCAGGATATACATAAAAATGGCCAGTAGCTGCAGTATAGGGTCTTCAACATCATTCCTTACCAGGGAAGAGGAGACCAAGGCCACAGTGAGGCAACCTCACTTGTGCTGGCATAGCTGTTATGCAAAGAGCAAAACATAAATTTCCGTGAAGATGTAAATCCTTATATACTGCTTGTGAGAATTTTATTTATTATAGATGTTATGAAAATGAGCAAAAAAAAAATAAAAAATAAAAATAAAAAAAATAAAAAAAAAAAAGAAAATGAGCACAGTGGCTTCTTTTTAAAAATAAATGAAATAGATATACTGTATCATCCAGGAGCCCTTTCTGAGTGTACACTCACAGAAAGTGAGGTCAATTTGTTCGCATCTGCCCACCATTTGTCACAATAGTCAAGACAGGCAAGCCCCTAAGTGTCTACAGATGGGTGGATACAGAAAGGGCGGCAAGTACAATGGGCTTTTACTCAGTCACTCGGCCTTCAGGTAGAAGGAGGTTCTGTCACTGATGAGGAAGGCATTATTTTACGTGGATAATCCAAATGTGTCATGATTTCACATATGTAGAATTTCAAAATGACAAATTCATAGAAACAAAACAGAAGTGTGCTTGCCACAAGTCAGTCGGGTATGTGTGGAGGAAAGGGGGAAATGTTGGTTAAAGGATAGTGTAAACTTAAAGGTGTAAAGTCAGTACATTCTGGTGACCTGGTATACAGCGTAGTGAGCACAGTTAACAATCATCCAGAGAAATGAAGTCATCTCAGGATGTATACAAAGCCACTGAAGACCCTGAATGACTAAATGACATTGACTATGAAGGCAACTACTGGCAAAACGTAGCTAATGAGCATAGTGCTTCTGGTCCTATACACGGAGCACCCTATAAAGCATCTCGGAGCTAAAGAGATGACTCCGTGATTAACAGCACTGATTGCTTTTCCCTAGGACTCAGGTTCGATTCTCAGCACCTCACAGCCATCATCTCTAATCCCCATAGTATCTGACCCCCTCTTCTGGGCTCTGTAGGTACTGCACACAAGTGGTACACAGACATACAAGCAAAACATCCATACACGTGAAAATCTCTGAAAGTAAACATCTTGATGCCATGAAAACGTCTCCAGGTCTCGAGAAACAGAGATAGTGAGGAACTGTCAAGACTTAGGGCATTGATGAGGCCTGACTCCTAAATGCATCTTGTCATCCTAGACTGTATGGACCCTGACTAGGAAGAGTTAAAAGGTTTGTCCCCGTAAGGCAGAGTCAATCCGGTGACAGTGCTGAACCAAGGTTAAGTTCTTCTCTCATCTGTCGTGCCCTGTTATGCTCCAGAGTGGAACTGTTCCTTCTGGTATACAAGTGTTTGGGAAATGAAGGGTCATTATATGCCAGCTTGCTACAAATTGCTCAGAAGTTGCACATATGTATGTGTATATATGTATAGACATATATGTGTGTATGTATATATACATAAACACACACACATTTCCTGTGATGAGAAACTGACTAGTTAAGTACAAGAAAATGTTAATGAGTAAGGAATCTAGTGGGGAGATGGCCCAGTGGGTAAAGGCCCGTCCCACCAACCTGAAGACTGAGTTTGAACTCGGGGACTCACACGGTGCAGAGTGAGAGCCAGCTCCCACAAGCTGTCCTCTGACCTCTGTACACATGCACACAGGGAAAAGGCAGATAAGGAGGAAGGGAGAGAAAGAGGGAAAGGAAAAGAGAGGGAGATAATAAATGCAATCTTAAAAAACAAGGACTCTAGGTGGAGGGAATTCAGAGGTCTTGTGCCTTTTTTCCACTTAAATTAATTTTGTTTCGTTTTGTTTTGTTTTTATTTTTTTTCCTTTTTTTTCCCCTCCGATACAGGGTTTCTCTGTGTAGCTCTGGCTGTCCTGGAACTCCCTCTGTAGACCAGGCTGTCCTCGAACTCAGAAACCCACCTGCCTCTGCCTCCCAAGTGCTGGGATTAAAGGCGTGCACCACCACTGCCCAGCTTCCATTTAAATTATTTTATTTGAAATGTTAATACTAGCACAATAAAAGAAACTCTTATAGACAATGGCTGTGCTTAGTTTAGGGCTCCTCTGTTTATTTTGAATGGGATGTCTGAAAATTGTTCACATGGTGAACTATTCTGTAGCTCCTCTTGATGTCATTTTCCCTGCGATTTTAGTCACTGTGCTTTCTAAGGATACCGCCATCTTGAAACAAGAAATAACTGTTGTCTAGGGTTATTGGTTTCTCTGTGCTCAGGGAGAACTCTGTCTCCAGCTTTTGCACTAACTGAATGGACACCCTTTCCCGCAGAGCCTGGTCCCTGGCTGCTACTACTGCTTGTAATGCTTGCCCCTAGGATTTCTCTGGAAGGCTGTGCTGCCTTTGGGTACAGTCTTGGCTGCATTCAGTCAGACAGTGGTAGACTTCTAAGTGCTTGTCCTGCTGTGACTGGAGAAGCTGGAAGGAGCCATTGCAGCCTCTTGAAAAGCTTCCATCTTTTTGTAAATCTGAAATTATTTCAAAACAAAAACAAGTTACAAAGAGGAATTTGATCTTAGACATATGGAATTAAAGAATTCTACTAAACACCTAAGTGAAGGTGCCAGACAGATGAATGTGTGCACTTTCTGCAATCGGTGACAAAAGCTTAGACTGAAGATATCAAATTGGGAGCCTGCGTAAAAATGGCACTTAATGCCCATACACAGCATGTTCACCAGAAACATTAGTTTAGGCAGAATAAAACTAGGGACTGAGCCTAGAACAATCCAGCATGCCAGCCTCGAGCGCATTTGCATCTCCTTCAGTAATGGTCTTCGTTTCTGCTTTAGTCTCTTGTCCAAAACTTTGGGTTGAGGGATTAAGATTTACTTAAAAGCAAATTGTGAAGAAAAAAGGAGCGTTATTCACAGCTGGGCAATAGAATTATGTTTCCTGTGTCCAGCATTTCATGACTCTAGCTCATTTGATTTTTCTAGAAGTTTTTGTGTCCATTTGCTAACAATTACAGAGACCGTATTCTAGAAGATGAAGTATGGTGGATAGCAGCTGGATAGAAACAGGCTTGACTGTCTCAAGGCAGGACAGACCCCAACTGCAAGGTTTTCCACATGCTCATCCCATCCCAATGTGGAAACCTCTGGCAGCCATCGTAGGCCCAGAAGGATATGGTCTTGTTCATGTCTTACTGTCTTGAACATGAATGGCCGTGGGGTGAAGAGTTTCAAGGGTGACGACAGATGACAGAGCTCCTCCCCCTGCAATGGTGGAGTCTACGTGTGTTGTCTCTGCTTATGCTCCATATTTGAAGCTGATGTCAGAGTCTTTGTGTAGTGTTGTCTTTTATCTTTACAAAGAAACCGGAGCTAGGACCCGTATTCAACCTGTACAGTTTGGCATCAGAAGATGCCTTCGCTCCTTTAATACCTTCACTGCACCGTAGAAGTTGTTTCTTTACTCAGCTTCCAGGGAACCACGTACTCTTCACCAACAAATGCACTTGTATATATTATCCCACTTAATGTTGACAACAGGAAAAGGAATGTAGTCTAAGATCACGCTCTTCCAGTGAGGAGCTTCGTGAGGTTTTGGTTTTGCCATGATGAATTCATGTGGTTAGCACTTGAATCCCATGCTGACCATGGGAAATGTAGCTTTAATAATCACAGCATCTGTATTAGTCAGGGTTCCCTAGAGGAACATAACTGATTGATTGGATCTATGTGGGGGGGTAAGGGGGGTGTATATATAAAGGGGATTTCTTAGAGTGGCTTACAGGCTGTGGTCTGGCTAATCCAGCAATGGCTGTCTCCCAGTGGAAGGGCTAAGAATGAGTCTGTGATACTTGATGTCTCAACTGGTCCTCAGTCTACATTGGAATCTCAGAAAAGTAGGTTCTAATATGAGCTGTCCAGCAAGACTGTGGACAAGCAGACAAAAGCTTCTTTCTCCTGTGTTCTTTTATGTAGGCTGCCACCAGAAGGCATGGCCCACCTCAGATGACCCAGTTCTAGGGTGAGTCTTCTCCCTGAGATGATCCAGCCAACAAAAACCCTCCTCAGGTGTGCCAGCTGCTTGGGTTTTAGTTGACTCCTGATGCAATCAAATTGGCAACCAAGATCACCCATCACGCCATCCAACAAAACGCTTTTGGTGTCGTGTGGGAAAGACCTCATGCCTACAAAAGACAGAGGGGAAAAAAATGTAAAGCCCCTACAAGATATGGATGACAGGGTCTACATTTCATGAGCCTTAAAGGACAATTGCTTGTGTTGTTCTTATAACTGTGGTGGTGTTTGTAATTGTTTAGAAACAAGTTGTGTGGCCCGAAACTGTTACCCGCTGTGTGTTCGTGCTGGTTTTTCTGTAAGGCATAGAGAAAGGATTATTTTTTCTTGTCATTGTTGGTAAATGTCTAGGTTATGGGCAGGGAAACTGTTGCTTAAGACTTTAGCAGCATAAAGACAACAATACAACTCAAGCCCAGAAAAGGAGTTTTGGCATGAGAATCACAGCACGAAGGCTCAGGGGGAAGAAATAATAAGCGAGGAGACAGTTCCTTAGATGGAAGTAGACTAGATTCTGTCAACAGTGCTGACTTCTTAGGTCAGTGCCACCAGGCTCCCTGAAGGGAATATGAGGAAATGGGGCATTGGTTATTCCGTCTTTTGCAACTGCAGACTGGGAAGTTTCTCTTGGGCTTCATCCTCTCTAAAGGTGCCCAAGGGTAGAATCGTTGGGTGTGGATTAACCCAACCAAAGAACCAAAGAAGGCTATGGTGAAGGCTAGCTTTAGCAACTGAGAGCAAAGATGACGTAGGGCCTATGTAGCCATTAGAGTGAGGGGAAAGCTTGAGAGACCCTCTAGACTCTCGTCCTCTTAAAGTCACTGTCCTGAGATGCCAGCAGCAGTAGTCTTGCCTGGGTAAATACCCTCTGTCCCCTTGAGAATTGGACTTCAGCCTTCCTCTTTGCAGACTTGCCCCGTCCAGAGTATTCCTGCATAGTTGTTATGTGCGTCTGTAGGTTCTTGTTGAGCGATTTTTATGTTGGTCCCACCCTGGACTTATTGGGAAATCCTATCTGATGCATCTAACAAGGTTTTTTATTGTTGTTCTGTTTTGTTCTGTTTTAAGTTTTCCACACACTTCTCATATAACCAATATTGACGATGATGCTCAAGAATGGTGTTTCTCAATCTTTAATGTGTTAATGAGTCATCTAAGGAGCCTGATAATAAATGGACTCTGGTTTTCAGTAGATATGAATGGAGCTCACGGTTCTGCATGTGGAACATTGTGTAGAAAAACACCAGAAAACAATGTTTCTCAAACTTCAGTAGACAAAAAGAAATCTGAGGAGGTAAAACAAACAAAAACTCAGTGGTGATCTCTTATGAAAACTGCCCAGGACCAGTCTGTCACCCTAGTCTCCAGACTAGTCCATTATGGACCCAGTAACCAGACTCACCCACAACAGGCTCTGGGCTCATCCCAATGGACCTAGATGCTGAGACCATCCTAGTTCCTGGCTAGATTCTGTAGATGCAGCCTCAGGGGTCATCCCAAACTAGGTCAGCTCCAGTGGGCTGATGGTTCTAGCCACCTCTTGCAGATACAGACTGAATCCCACCCCTGTGCACTCAGGCATTGGCCCTGCCTGTTTGATAACGCAGGCACTAGTCCACCCTACATTGCAACCTGATCAACGAGCTATCTGTGGACTACAGCAGAAGCTCTGTTCACAACCTCTGGATAGGATGGCTGGTAAAGAGCTCTCCCAGAACAAATCTCTCTACAGAAAGTAAAGTAAAATGTTGCTGCTTCTTCAAATGAGCAGCCACCAATGCCTGGCTACAAGGAACAAAAACAATGGAAGGAAAACAGGAGAAGCAAGAGAACACAACCAATCAGTAGTAACCAGCCCTAAAGAAATGGAGATAATTCACAGGAATTATTTTAAAGAGGCTCAGTTAACCTCAAGAACAAACAGAGGACAAATCATAACAAAATCAGGAAAACAAAGAATGGTCAAAATGAGAAATTTATCTAAGACATTGAAATTACTCTTTTAAATCAAACACAAGTTCAGCAGCTGACAAATGAAATAAAGAAAATCAGAGCCAATCAAGCAGGAGTTAGAGTCTTTGAACTCAGAGATAGGTCACTTAAAAACAGTCAAAGCAGAGTGGTGGAGCACACTTTTAATCTCAGCGTTACACCTTTAATCCCAGCACTTGAGAGGCTGAGGCAGGTGGATTTCTGCGTTCGAGGCCAGCTTGGTCTACAGAGTGAGTTCCACAACAGCCTAGGCTGCACAGAGAAAACCTGTCTCAAAAAACTAAGAACCAAACAAAAAAATGCAGGCACTGAATGTAGGACCCAGAGTGTGTTAAGAAGCCTGACAGTGTGTATGGGACAGCATCCACTAGCAGTATTTGAGTAACAGAACGTGAAGAAGAGAGACACAAAGGAGTTTAAAGTTGCTTTGAAGAAATAATGAAAAATATTTTCAAAATTTAGACAAAGATAAGCATCCAGGTATAGAAAGATCATGTGTCTCCAATCAGATTCGATTCTCTTTTTTTATTTAAATTATTTTATTTATTTACATTCCAGTTATTCCTCCCCCTGTGTCCCCCCTCCCGAAGTTCCTCATCCCATTCCTCTGCCCCTTGCCTCCTAGAGGATGCTTCTCTCCTCACCAGGCCTCCTCCCTTCCCTGGGGCCTCAAGGCTCTTGAGGATTAAGCGCATCTTCTCCCACTGAGGCCAGATCAGGTAGACCTCTGCTACCTGGGTGTCAGGGGCCTCAGATCGGCCTGTATGCGCTCCTGGTTGGTGGCCCAGTCTCTGGGAGCTCCTGGGGTCTGGGTTAGTTGAGACTTCTGGTTTTCCTCTGGGGTCACTCCCCCTTTCAGCTTCTTCAATCCTTCCTCTAATTCAACCATAGGGGTCCCCGACTTCAGTCCAATGGTTGGGTGTAAGTATCTGCTTCCATCTCAGTCAGCTGCTGGTAGGGTCTCTCTGAGGACCAAAACATAATCAAACTAGGAGAAATCAAAGACCAGGAATCCTGAAAGCAGCCATAAAGGGGTGAGGGCCATACTGACACATGACTATTCCCTTGACACTCAGGAGGCTGGCCCAGGAGAATTGCTGGGAGTTCACATGACTAAATTTCTATGATAGTCCATCAAAAGCCAGAGCACAATGACCCCACTGCTGAATTTAAAGATCTAATACAAATCCTTTCAGAAGTGCTCCCTGAGGCTGGAGAGGTGCTCCGAAGTTAAGAGCATTTGCTGCTCTTGCAGAGGAACTGGATTCAATTCCTAGCGCCCCCATCATTCTGATCACATTGGTGTATAACTCCACTTCCAGGTGGAGTTCATTACCTCTTCTGGCCTTTTCAGGCAATGCATACGTGTTACTTCAGGTGCACACACACACACACACACACACACACACACAAACACACACACACACACACACACACACATAAATATTTTTTTAACTTTTTATTGGTTCCTTTTGAATCTCACATCATGCACCCCAATCCCACTCATCTCCCCCCTCCTGTATAAGTAAAAAAAATTTAATTTGTTACTAGATATTGAACAAGAACAAGAACTTCCAGGCTCATTTTATTTACAAGGCCAAAATTGACTGGATATCAATGCCATATAGGAGAATTATTTAAAAAAGAAAAAAGAAAAGGAAAGGAAAGAAAATTGCAGACTAATACTCCCAATGAATATAGATTCAGAAATCCTCCATGAAATACTAGCAAATCAAATTTAACATTACACTAAAAGGGTCATTCATTACAAGTAGGCTCGTACCAGGAATGTAAGGCATTTCTATATTTTTTTATATTTTTATTCTTTTTGAGATTATAATTATATCATATTTTCTCCTGGGGTCTATATCTGGACTACACTTTCTAGCCACATGTGTATATTTAGGTTAAAATAAAATAAGACTAAGCTGGAGCGATGGCTCAGTTGTTAAAAAGTACATATTGCTCTTGCAGAGGACCTGAGTTTGGTTCCTGGTACCCACTCAGAAACTCACAACTGCCTGCCTAGGGGCTGTGGGGTAGGAATAGACTAAAGGTTCAGTTCCTTGATGTATTAGCAGCATTTTAAGTGAGCTCTAAGTGGTTAGTACCTATCACATGAAGACAGAGAATATTTCCATTCACAGGATGTATTGTCAGCCAACCTGGTAAAATCCAGAGAAGCTTTATGCAAGCAGAAAGCAATGCTTTGTAATAACTATCCCCGGGAACATGCTTCAAAGAGTTCTGATGTCTTTCATGCTTCATCTTACTGGGAACAATGGGCAGTCAATGTTTGGGTCAGATTAAGAGCTAGAAGACCACACTGTTCAGAGATGAGACACTAGAGAATTGAGTCCATCTTGATTTGAGAACAGCCTCAGGTTCAACAGAGCTCATGCATAGCTAGAAGTGAGAGGAGAATGGAGAGAAAAGTGGGCCAGTGCCTTGTTTCAAAATGTCAAGTAGTTCCTCTCGTGGTAGGCTCAATGATTCTTCATATAGAAGAGATTGTCATGGGGGAGGAGGATAAGAATTGGGAGTGTTGGAGAGAAGCTCAAAGGATCCATGTTGGTCCTTTTACTGAGGGGCTGTTAGTAAGCTGGATTGGCAGTATAGGTTGCTTTTTAATACAAATGTATAATTGCTAAAAACTAAAAACCCATTTGCTCATAGACCACTAAAACCTTCCCTAAGGCCCTTAAGTTGAAGTCTTGCTCCTCCATAGGTGTGTGGGAGGTAAGATGAGACCACTGATGTCAATGTCCCAAGTAAGGCATTTTGGACATGTTTATCCATGTTACAAACCCAAGCAATGACTGTGGAGCAGTGTTGGCCTGACTCTGCAGTCCCTTGCACTCGGAGCTTGGTTGTTTGGATGTGGTGGTGATGTGGGAGCCACTGGCATCAAAGCCACCACAGTTTCCTTTCGGGCTCATTTCTTTGAGTACACTGGCACTCTAGTATCCGCTGGCTCCGTGGGAGCTGCGTACAGTCAAAGCCACTGTACTCTCCATTGGGGGTCATGGGTACACTGGCTCTGTGGGAGCCACGTACACCAAAGCCACTGCAGTCCCCATCACAGCTTGCCTGGAAGCAAGATTGTTCTGCAGCTTTTCTTCTTCATTAGAGTCCCAGTCTGTCATCTACTGCCCTTTAACTGCAGAGGGCTGGGGAGAGAGGGTGCTTGATACACAAAGCAACCAACCATCTAAGTGCAGTGCTCAAAAATAATTGGCAGCTTTAGAGTAAAATAAAATTCCATAATGATAAAAAAAAAAATCGCACAGTAGCTTCACTCTGGCAGAGACCTTGACAGGACACACACACAGTCTGTCTTCCCTTGCCCGTTTTCAAAACATAAACTATTCCTGGTAGATAAGTCATGATTCTATGTTTTTGGATATCCAGGGAGAAAAATATTAAACATTGTTTGTTTGTGTGTGTGTGTGTGTGTGTGTGTGTACTTGTGAGCATGTGTGCCACACACACGAGTACTCATTGTTGCAGCATGCATGTGGCAGTCATAGAACATTTTGTAGGGGGGGCTGGAGAGATGGTTCAGTGGGTAAGAGCACCAACTGCTCTTTCAAAGGTCCTGAGTTCAAATCCCTGCAACCACATCGTGGCTCACAACCACCTGTAATGAGATCTAACGCCCTCTCCTGGTGTGTCTGAAGACAGCTGCAGTGTATTTGTTTATAATAATAAATAAATCTTTGGGCCGGAGCGAGCAGATGTCCTAAAGTCAATTTCCAACAACCACATGAAGGCTTACAACTATCTGTACAGCTACAGTGTATACTCATATACATAAAATAAGTAAATCTTGGGGGGCTGGAGAGATGGCTCAGCGAGTAAGAGCACTGATTGTTCTTCCAGAGGTCCTGAGTTCAAATCCCAGTAACTACATAGTGGCTCACAACCATCTGTAATTCAAGTCCATGCCCTCTTCTGGTGTGTCTGAAGACAGCTACAGTGTACTTACATATAATAAATAAATAAGTCTTTATTATAAAAAAAAAGTAAATCTGAAGAAGGAGGAGGAGGAGGAGGAGGAGGAGAACGATGACGACGACCACCTTGTGGGAATCGGTTCTCCTCTCCACACAGGTTCTGAGGATTGAATGAATATCATCAGCAGTGGTAGCAAGTGCCTTTACCTTCTCAACCAATTTGCCAGCCTTGAAAGTTTATTTTAACATTAGTTCATATGCAGCCAGTCATGGTGGCTCATGCCTTTAGTCTCAGCATTAGGGAAGCATATCTCTATGAAAGCAGAGGCCAGCCTGGTCTAACTAGCAAGTTTCAGGCTATCAACAGTTAAGTAGCGAGACAATGTCTTTTAAAGAAAAAAAAAGTTCATTGCCATTAAAATTGGCTTTTATCCTTTTAGTCTTTAATAAGTGCATATAAAGGCTAATTGGTATACCATATGTAACAATCACTGAAGGTCAGCCAGAAACTCCCACCTTATTTTCTCACAGACTAAAATGTGTTTCCTTAAACATCTTTTTCTCTAGCAGAATGTTTTAGCCTTGAACTTGTTTATGCCACTTGGGCTTTGGTTCCAGGTCTCCATAGTGGTCTACAGGTATGGAGCATCAGCAGGAGAGATGCTGGTGAGGTCTTGGCACAGTGAGCTTGCTTATACACCTAAGTCCATGTGGACACAGGCTGTATAACATGATCTTAGAAGTCAGCAGGATCATGTCTAAATATATGTCAGCCATTGAAGCTTCCATTACTGTTGGTTATGAAGAGGCATGAAAAGAGCATATCCAGACTAATATTCACGTGCCAGCCTTTAAAATGGTGCAAATATTGAGAACTGGAGTTTTGTTTCTTGATGGGAAAACTCATCCAGAGGAATGTGAACAGCACTTACCTTCTCGTCAGAAAGCATGATCCTGAGCTAACTTTTTCTCCTGTGCCTTGGTAATGTGTCACCATCCCTCTAAGTCTGGATCTAGATTTGTGTCCAGCCCCATGTCCTTTACTCTGGTGTCATCACTTCCTCTGAGACTCTTCATACTCTTTACTACTGTCAGTCAGTCACTTCCCATGTTTTCATTAATTAGTTTACTTAACTAATTTCTTTCCTGTCTAGGACTCTTTTTTTTTATTTTTTTTTTATTTTTTTATTTTTTGCTTTAAAAAAGATATAGGGTTGCCGGGCAGTGGTGGCACACACCTTTAATCCTAGCACTTGGGAGGCAGAGGCAGGCGGATTTCTGAGTTTGAGGCCAGCCTGGTCTACAGAGTGAGTTCCAGGACAGCCAGGGCTATACAGAGAAACCTTGTCTCGGAAAAAGAAAGAAAGAA
>JADRCD010187400.1:0-27621 GCA_019843815.1 Montemys delectorum
TGTGTGTGTGTGTGTGTGTGTGTGTGTAGTGTGCAGTGAGTGTAGGAAGGATCATGGGTGAGTATTTTGTGTCTCAGCTGTTGCAGTTGGTGGAATTATCTTTTCTATTGCATACTTTACCCCTGAAACTTGTGACCGGCCACCATCTTGAAGAAGGCATAGCAAAGCGGAGTGACCTTACTGTGACATGGATGGAATGGGAGCAGTGGAGCAGCTGTGAGCTCTGGTGCACTGTGTGTACTTTGCTTAGCTGTCCCTGTTTTTTTTTTTTTTTTTTTTCCAGCTCTCTGCATCCCCAGCCAAGGCTTTGAGGTCTTCTGCTCCTAACAGCCTCTCTCCAAAGATACCTGCTAAGCCTGGGAGAATTGTTCTGTCTTTAATCATAGGTGGTCAAAGATGCCAGGGAGTTTGTGTCTGCTGGTGTGGGCTGGGCTGGGCAGGTTGCTTGAAAGTTCAGTTTCTTTGCTGTCACCTGAAATAAACTCTGAGATATAATCATGTTCTGCAGTTTGTTGTGCTTTTGTTTGTTCAGTTGGTTTGTTTTTTGTTTGGTTTTGTTTTTTTTTTGTTTGTTTTTAAATAGGAACAAAGGAAGGCCTATGTATGAAGTTGTACTTCTCTTTGGCTTGTTCTTCTCTCTGGCCTCATTCATCCTGTGTCATATATGATTTCTTATTAAACTACATGCAGAAGAATTACTGTCTTGGCCTAGTATGGTAGCTCACACTTTTGATCCCAACAATTTGGAGACAGAGGCAGGTAGATCTCTGATCTCAGGTTAGCCTGGTCTACAGAGAAAGTTCCAAGCCAGCCAGGGCTACATAGTGAGAACCTGTTTCAAATATGTATATTAGCTTGGGGTCAGAGATGACATCAGTTTGCGTAGTGCTTGCCAACTACACAGAACCCCGTGTTTCACTCCCAGCATCACATAAACCCAGGCACATGTCTGTAGTCTCAATGCTTAGGAGGTGAGGCAGGAGGATTAAGAGTTCAAGGTCATCCTGGGCTTTACAGTATGAGGACAGCACTGGTTATATGAGACCCTGTCTCAAAAACAAAAACAAAACCTCAAATGAAACAAAGTGCCCCAGACAATAATAAAATTTTTGAAAGATTCCAGAGATCAGTGGATCACGTTAGCATCAAGTGGCTAGATCTGATGGAGGAGCTACATCTCTGAGCAGCCTTGTTTGTAAGAGACAGTTTACTTTCATGTAAGCTCAGAATAGTTTCCAAAAGATCCTTCTAGGCTACATTTTTTTTTTCCAGTGGAGGAAGGTCCTGGTTCTGTTGGGAGCTAAAACAGCAAGAGGTAAACAGGTGGAACTAGTTTATAGTCGGGTAGCAAGCTTAAACCATGCCAGAGAAATTTTAGTTGACTTCATTTATATACATAATTTTATTATTTTAAGAAATTTCATACATGTATCATATGTATTTTGATCATATTTGCTACCCGTACTTCCTCCTAACTTTAACCAGATCCACCTTCTACCTACTCCCAACTTCATGTCTTTTTATTTTTGTATAACCAAGGTGATTCTCACAACAGTAGAGAAAGTGCACGCTGAAGCTCAGCTTTAAGCAAAAGCCTTCGATTCTTTATTTCTGAAAAGACCAGCCACAGAGAAGTGATCTGTGTGTGTCAGGATCCCTGAGAAATTTAGCTGAAGAGCCAAACCAGCTCTTGAGGAGCGTGGTGGTTTGAAGGCGAGATGCCCCCTAGAGGCTCAGGTATATTTGCTCTTGTTTAGTTGCTGTTTGGGGGAGGTTTGAAAGGTGCCGTCATGGAGGAGGAAGTGTGTCTCTGGGGGAGAGGTTTGAGTGCTCTTAGCCTTGAGAGCTTTCTATTCTCTTGATTCTTGCTGCTGCTAGTTAGCCCTCTTGCCTGCTGAACTCCAGTGCCCCTGGAACCATATGTCAAACTAAACTCTTCCTTTCTTACGTTGCTTTTGGTCACAGTGTTTTGTCCCAACAACAGAAAAGTAGGGATTAAAGTAAGAAAAGCAAAGTCACCGTTAGCAGGAGCTACAGCCAGCAGTGGTATAGTTTCTCAAGAGACATGAAGAATAGAGCTAAGACCCTATCCTGTCACCCTGAGACCCGATTCTGTCACCCAGAGACCTGATCTTGTCACCCTGAGACTGTCCCTGTCACCCTGGGATCTGCCCCTGTCACCCAGAGACTGCCCTGTCATCCTGAGATCTGATCTTATCGTCTTGAGATCTGCTCCTGTCACCCTGGGACTGCACCTGTCATCCTGAGACTGCCCCTGTTACTCTGAGATCTGCCCCTGTCACTCTGAGACCTGCCCCTGTCACCCAGAGACATGATCTTGTCACCCTGAGACCTGCCCCTGTCACCCTGACACCTGCCCCTGTTGCCCTGAGACCTGTTCCTGTCATCCTAAGCCATGATCCTGTCACTCCAAGAAGTGTAAGCAGATCTTATTCCTTACAATATTCCTCATGCACAGATCCTGTTTCATGAGCCTTTGTTGCTGGAATGTTCACATTGAGCACAGAGAGGCACATGTACCTTTACTCTTAAAAGTGCTCAAATTAAACAAAGAAAAAATGCCACGATAAAGTTCTTTTATATTCAGCGTGACCTGTTATTAAGGAATATGTGGCTTTGCCTTTGTAAGCACATGTAGGAAGAGAAAAGAGGGAAAGAAGTTAGAAAGGGAAGGAGGAAGGAGTAAGGGACAGAGAGAAGGAGGGAAGGAAGAAGGAGAGGAGGAAAGAGGAAGGCAGGAGGGGGGAAGGAAAAACTGGGATGAAAGGAGGGAAGAGGGGGAGATGAAGGGAGGAAGGAAGAAGGAGGAGGGGGAGAAGGAGGGAAGAAAATATAAGGAAGTTGGGAAGCTTGGAAAGAGGAAGAAATGGAGGAAGCAGGAAGGAAGGATAATGTGAACTCCCTGCTGTGCCCCATTCCAGCTTGGTGTTTTCTTAGCCCTAATCTGGGATTGAGATGTGGTAGTTCACGGCACCAGAGGCTGAGCCTGTGGTTTTTATTTCCTGCTCCAGCTGGAACCCAGACTTCCCTAAAGCGGGTGTTTGGGATCTGGAACACAGCCTCCCTGTAGAAGAGCCTTGGACCGCAGGGTCTGCTTACATGTAGCTATTTTCACAGACTAAGTGGCAGGCTCTCAGAATAATCATGTCTGCGAGGTGTTTCTGGGACATTTCCACTCCCAGCTTCACATTCATGGCAGAGGCTGACGATTGAGGAGTTCTCAGCCCTGTTCCGGAGATGTGGAGCATACTGTGTGGTGGGCGCAGGAAGTGTTTCTCTGGCCCTTCCCTCCCAGCATTTAATTTCCTTTTCTACCACCTAAGAGGCATTACAACACACTGGATAGACCCTATCCAGCACAGTTTTTAAACACACATGGAGGTCTGGGGATAGCTCAGTTGTTGATGTGTTTTCAGTGTAAGACTGAGGACCGGATGATCCCTGACCCCACTTTTAAAAAGCCACACTTGGTGGCCCTTCCTCCCTATAACCTCAGCACCAGATAGTTTGGCACAGAGGGATCTCCAGGGCATGGTGGCCAGCTAGCCTAGCCTGAGTTGAGACCCTGCTGAGAGCCCAGGCCCCAGTGAAAACACCCTGTTTCAATAAACATGGTAGATTGTGCTTGATGAAGGACACATGAAGTTGACCTCTGACTTCTATAAGTGTACACACACACACACACACACACACACACACACACACACACACACACACTAAATCCACATGGCATATGAAGTCGTGGTTGGAATTTGGTTATATTCTTTTGGGTTCACTATAACTTGCTCTGTATATTTGGTGAATCCCCTAACCTAAAGGATCCTGCGGGTGAATTCCTCTGGCAAAGTGGCCTGGTTGCTTATTGTGTTTGCTGGCTTTCCACCTTTCCTGACTCACATGCACTGGCTCTTCAGACTGCTGAACTCCCTAGTCCCTCACTCCATTTTAATGCAAGCCAGGGGTGCAAAGTCCCCAGCTTAGCCTGTCAGAACTTGATAGTTCTGTAAACAGTGAAGTTCTTGTTGCCATAACACCAGGAAAAATAATATGGGATCCTGTGTATAAATATAGTAGAGGCCCTGGGGAACGGGAACAGTTCTACATGACTTGAAGCCCATCACATCTCTTAGAAATAAATGTCAGAGGAGTCCCTGAAATCACAGCAGGTTTTTGCCGGACTCTGGCGCTCAGCTTCCTAGAGAATAGTTACACCTCAGGATTATCTTCTACCTTAGTGTAGTTATCTGTCCTGTTTGTTTTCTTTTTTTATTATTCACATAAGCCATGGGAAATGACAAGCATCTTACTTCGGGCACAGGGGCCTGGGAATGATTAACTCCTGTTCGTGGGTGGGGACTCTGCGTAGCAACCCCTTGGCTCATACCCCTTTGGCTCAGCAACAGCAGCCCAGGGCTCTCCAGTTCTCCCCTAGGAGGTGGGCTGAGAATTACTGAGGTACACATGGCATTGGCATGGTATTTATGGGCTGCCGTCTCTGTTGCCCGTGCCTGGGGTTCTCCATGTGGCTGACTGCGTTTCTCTCTGCGCTGATGTGCTTGGCTGGCCTTTGCTTTTATATTTATCCTTGCTTTTTGAGCACCTTTGAGGATCCAAGTTAGACTTGGCCATGGTCATGGCTGAATCTGGCTTATGCCACCAGATTTTACGTATTTCTCCCTAATACGGTGAGAAACTGGGCAAACCTTGGAAATTCCATACTGAAAAATTGGAGTCAATAGAAAGCTCCATAATGGCCCAAGTTTTAATTATACCTCAACTCACATTGTGTGGTAAATCTCAGTGATCTTGGGGTGATACACTTAAAGCATTGGATAAAAGAGGAAAACCCTACCAGGCCTGATAGGAACACAGATTTTTGTCGAGTTTGAAGCCAGCCTGGCATACGTAGAAAGTTTCAGGCCAGCCAGAGCTACAAAGTGAGACCCTGTCTCAACCCGTCCTCCCTCCCTCACAAACCCCCACCAAAACAAAACAACACAACAACAGCAAACCCCCAAAGTTAGAAAAAATGGGGTAAGGGTGTGAGCCCAGTTAGAACAAGAATATACCCATATATATAAGTAGAAGGGCTGAAATCAAGACCAATTCATATATTGTTGCATCTTAAACATCTGTGTAATAAGATCTGTTTTTGTAAAAAACAGGATGAGTTAAAAGTGGCAGAAGAAATGAAGGCAAGCTAAGGACACAGGGACAGTGTGGTTGTAGAAAAATGTACCCTAGTTATGATTGATTGAGCCAGGAGGGCACTTAAATTTAAGTTCAAGTCAATCCAGATGTTAGCTTATTAATAATGTCCCCAGTGTTATAGAACCCCAAATCCCAGGAGCTCCACTTGAAATATAAAGACAATGCATGGTCTCTCTTCTTTTCCGGCTGTCTTAATTCCAGGGGTTTTCTATAGTCGTGATTTTCCTGTAAATGTGTTCAAAAAAGGCAGGCACTCCCCATGTGTTGCAGAAGGTCTGCTCAAAGCTTTCCCTTCTTAACATTTCTCTTCTTGCTGCCATGGCAATAAAGAAAGAAACTTGGCATCAGGATTTAATCTCTCCAGCGTGCTTCTCCTCTGCGAACCTAAGCTTCTGCCATCCCACCCAAGACTTAGAATTTTGGCTGGCACAGACCAGCTGTCTGTTCACAGGTTTATTCTGGTAGTAACCACAGACAAAACTGTTTCAGTGGAGCCCCCTTGCTGCTCTGCAAACCCTCCCAGTGCCTGGGTCATCCCCAAGAAGGAACTTTTGAGGAAAGGATGAGGTACAGCGTTTCGTATAGTTTTTGAGACCCTGCGTGTTTATGAAGTTGAAAGCCTTACATATTGGTTTCTCTAGGTTGGATGGCTTGGAGGTAAGGAGGGGTGCAAATCCCAAAGCGGTGTGACTCTGAAGCAGAAGCTCAGCACGGGGAGGCTGGCTGCTGCATGTGGGATGAACCTCCCCACATCAACATCTGTTGCTCAGTTTCGCTTATTGACACCACGCGGGAGTGGAGCACCCACTGTGCCAGAGATCCTGACTTGTCAATAACGTTCCCAATCTTGCTATTTATATGACTTTTAAATGTTGGCAATTAAGACAAGTTAAAATCAAAACATCTGGAAGGCTGGCTCGGACTTGCTCTGGTGTATATAGGCTGTCAGGGCCCATCCCTGAGGCTGGTTCCCACTTCATGTTCCTCAGCTCCCTGGGTTCTAAAACCTCCAAGTGTCATGCGCACCTCCTTCATTCCCATGTCTTAAAAGCTGGATGCCTTGATGGTGAGTGAACTTTTCAGAAGTGGGGCCTAGCTGGATCGGGAGGCCTTTAGGCTGTTGGGAGAATAGCCTTGAAGGAAGCGCACAGTGGAGCCCTGATACTTTTGCCATGTTTTTGTTTGTTCGTTTGTTCGTTTCATGTCCCTGAAGGGACTAGATTTGTGCCATCCCTTGTTCCAACCATGGGGTTCAGTCTGACTGCAGGCCCTAAATAATAGGGCCAGTCTATCACAGACAGAGCCCTCCAGAACTAGGAGCCAAAATAAACATCTTCACTTTCAAAAGTTGATTATATCAATTATTTGTCACAAGGATGAAAAGCTGGGTAACATGACATAGTCTGTTTATACATTTCATTTTTATTCTGGTTAGGTACCACCAAAGCACAGACGTTTTGGAGCTTTAGCAAATCGTGCTGTAGCAGCTCTGATGCTTGTAACCCATAGAGGCAGAATGGAGGTTACATTCTTCCTGTCTATTTCTGTGGGGTTATTGACCTTGGAATTGGATAGATGAGCAATATTTAAGATATTTCAATTCTGCTTTTAGAGACTTCTCTCCTAGCTGTGTAGGAAGAGGACATTCTCCCAGTCATGGTGCGTAGGGTGGGTGCATCTGAAAAATCACCTGGTGTTTCCTTCTTGCTTTCTGTTCAAAATTTGATTTAAGTAACACGTTTTTATTCAAAAGAAAACCCCCTTCTTCTTTGCATCCCTTCCCGTCCCTTTCTTAGAAATAGAACTCTGGGTTTGAGCCTTTTCTTTTCTTTTCTTTTCTTTTCTCTTTTCTTTTCCTCCTCCTCCTCCTCCTCCTCCTCCTCCTCCTCCTCCTCCTCCTCCTCCTCCTCCTCCTCCTCCTTCTTCTTTTTGGTTTTTTGAGACAGGGTTTCTTTGTGCAGCCCTGACTGTCCTGGAACTCACTGTGTAGACCAGGCTGGCCTCGAACTCAGAAATCCACCTGCCCCTGCCTCCCAAGTGCTGGGATTAAAGGCGTGCGTTCGCCACCACTGCCTGGCTGGGTTCGAACCTTTTCAAACATGACAGGAGGCTGTCTCCCCACCCAATCATGCAGCCTTTTAAATTAAACATGGGTTGTTTCTTGAAAAACGATTCCCAGAGTCTATCCTGTATCTACTTCCTTCATTTACCCCCAGGAGTTTCTTTTAAAAATTGTTAGATCTATTCATTTTATTTTGTGTGTAAATATTTTGCCTTCATAAATATATGCGCACCCCATGTATGCTTGGTGCCGGCAGAGGTCAAAGGGAACATTGGCTCCCCTGGAACTGGAACTATTGATGGTTGTAAACCACCATGTGGGTTTCCAGTTCTGGTACATGACAAGAACAGGGAGTGTTCTTCTCCGTGGCGATCTCTTCAGCCCCAGTCAATGTTTGTTAATAGCAGTTATCTACTGAGCATGCAAACTTGCAGGGTTGTTTTAGAATTTGTAACTTTACAGTTTATTTGAACTGGCTTTCAGAAAGGGCTATGAATTGTAACTGATATATTAAATCTTTGGAACTATAAAATTTTCCCTTTCAATTGTATTGTTTATAAGATACTCATCATTTCCACTTGTTAAGTTTTTCCACAACTTGCCATGAGCTCTGTGGGTCCCCATGGTGCTATGAAACACGCTCCCCTTTCCTCCATGTTTTCTATAAGCTGGAATTAGATCCAGGGGCTTTGTTTTATTCAAGACCGATTTCTTTTCTTGGCAAAGAGGTATATACTTTCATACCCAACATTTGGTGGGAGCTGACACTGCTGTGGGGGTGGACTGTCCTGCAGAGATCTCCATGGTGACATGGCTGCTCGAACAAGGCCACGGCTAGCCTGCTGAACTGCCAAGACCTTGGAAGGTGGCTAGGATCATCGAGAGACCAATTTCTCTCTTAAAAAAAAAAAAAGAGTTATTTTATGTATATGAGTGTTTTGCTTGAATGCATGTCAGGGTCATGTGTGTCCTGCTACTGGATTTATGGACAGTGGTAAACCACCACGTGGATGCTGGGAATTGAATCCAGGTCTTCTGCAAGAACAAGTACTCTTAACTCCCGAGCCATCTCTCCAGCTCCAGAGACGTTCTTAATGTTAAACTTTCTAATTAATTTAAATTTAAGGAATTGTCTATGGCTATTGGATACTTGTTTGTCAGTGGGCTCCAGACCATGGATTCCGGAAAGGCCACAAAATCCAAATCAGACACTTCCTGTTATGAACTGTTTGTTTGTTTGCTTGTTTACTCTGAGGTTCAGTTCATATTAGAAAGTCAGAATGTGCACAAACCATGCCCCTGAGTGCTGGGTTGCTGCTGTATACCACCGTCTTTGACATTTAGATGATCATCTGCTCCTGGCAGGTTACCAGGGCTCTCATATTGAACTTCCCAGCAGGTTTTGAGGATGCTCATTCCTCTTCTATTCAGAATTTTGCATCTCAGAGTTTCAATATGGCATTAGCGTTGGAGTGATGTTTTTATGCATCATGTAAAGATGATCCTTATATTATTCAAATGCTAATCACTATGCCACCAGAGATCTGATTACAGGCAGGACTTTGGGGCTGTCGTTATTATGAAGCATATCCTGCCTTAGTGTTTTGTAAACATTGGTCTCTATTCCCTTTTGACTGGTCAAATAAAGAGCTGAATGGCCAGTAGCTGGGCTGGAGAGTTAAAGCAGACTCCTAGGCTGAAAGAGAGGGTCTCAGGGT
The DNA here is from genome assembly GCA_019843815.1 of Montemys delectorum. Lineage (NCBI taxonomy): Eukaryota > Metazoa > Chordata > Mammalia > Rodentia > Muridae > Montemys > Montemys delectorum. The sequence goes on from JADRCD010187400.1 coordinate 9,013, forward strand.
GCGAACTGGAGCCATGGTCACCAGCTGGACATGAATGAAGAAGCAGGAGCCAGGTAATGGGTGGCAGGACATAGGCCAGGCTGTATTGTTGGGTTAGACTAGCTGAGAATCTTCCCCAGCTTCAATGCCCAAAGTTGATAATGAATTTAATAAGTCTCTGTGTCATTATTCAGAGCTAGGCAGACATAGAAAGGCCGAACAGCTACAATTAGCTCCTAGCAGAGCATAATAGGATCCTTTCCTCTAGGCCTCCAGGGCTGTCATCTTCCTCTGATCTCACTTACAGAAGACAGGCTGTGGGCTTTCTGTCATGAGAGGATGCTGAGAGGGCTGCTTTCCTGCTGTGGAGACCGGGTGTGCCACATAAAAAAATCTTTAGCAATATTGGGCCCTAGCTGCTTGCAAGAGGTAGAATCCAGACCTGGATGATATCCTAGAGAAAGGGCTTCACCTGTTATCATAAGAAACGTGTGTGTGTGTGTCTATCTGTCTGTCTGTCTGAGAGTGAGCTGGTGTTATGCCAGGAAGAAGAATGATAGACTTTAGACCAAGGATGGATAAACTTTTCCTATAAAGAATTAGCTAGTAAATCTATTGACTGTGGGAGGTTAAACCATCTCTTCTCAACTCTGAATCACGAGACAAAAGGATAAAAAGCAGTTCCTCTTTCCACCAGATGAACAAACCCATAATTGTGACTCAATGATACCTAAATTTCCAAAATGAAGCCGTGTGTTGAATTTAGCCCATGGCCCCTGCTTTGCCTCTGCTCTAGACCTTCTGCTTCTTGCTTTTGAACTTCTAGTGTGAACTGGGTGCTGAGGGAAGAGAAGTTAACAGCTCTTTGGAAGACCTGAAGTCAACATCCTTTTATGCTAGTGAATTTAGATTAGAGTGAAAACAGGCTATCTTTATTTCTCAGGGCACTGAGAATGTCCGTCATTCTCATGAGTCCTATTCAGAAAGCCTACGGTGTGATAGGTCTCATTCATGAGTCCTGTTCAGAAAGCCTACTGTGTAATAGGTCTCAGAAATACTGAGATGAATGATCCTCAAGACCTCTTCCTGTAGGAGAGAGTGACATTGGGTCACAGTGCACTAGCCATGACTGAAGCAGTGGGCATTTAGGTTTGGATAACGTAGGTTCAGGACACAAGGCAGGTGGTAGACATGTGACTGGGCCAAGCCTAGGAAGACATGTCATCTCTTCTTCTTTTCACTTCTTACAGATGACAGGTCTTGAAGGCTTGTTTTCAAAACCTTCATGCAGCTGCTATGGAGATTTTGCTTGTCTTTCTTAAAGATGTCTCTTAAATGTTTTTAGAGACCAGCCGTGTGTATCAGTGGGTAACAAAACTTGCTGACAAACCTGAAGACCTGAGTTGGTTCCCTGGGACCCACATGGTTAAGGGAGGGATTCAACTCCTAGAAGTTGTCCCCTGACCTCCACTCAGGTGCCATGACATGAGCCCCCCCCCTCCAAATGTATAAGAAAACGTTGCTGATGTCACCTGCTTCATGAAAGCACACCCGTTGGCAGGTGTGACAGTATGCCCAGGGTTGAAAAGAAGGATTTAAAGAACATTAGCTAGAGTCCAGTTCGGATGGAGAGGAAATAATGGAGACATTCTACTGCTCTCAACCTTAGATCTCAGATACCGCAGATGCCCAGCTTGTGTGTTAGGACCGACACTTGGATATCTCAAGTTCACTCCCTCTCTCCACATCTGGCTCCTGGAGAAAGGAGCCTCATCTCTAAGAAAGGCCTCTGAAGGGTAGGGAAAGTGAGCTCAGGAAGGAAACTCGGGCACCTACATGGAATCAAGAGTTGGCCTTTTAAGAAAACATCAAGTTCAACTCAAGCATATGTAAGATACTTAGATCTTTCTCAGGGGCTATACTGTTAGCACACAAACAGTAGGTATAAACTGAAAGTCTCAGTTTGCATTTCTACACACTCCGAGATCTGGCCATGAGAAGACAGACCACACTAGAAGTGAAGTCCACCATGAGGGCAAGGAGGTTAAGAACGGGTTGTTGCTGGGTTGGTCAGTCCTCATTAATGCATCCATTTTTTTTAATCATGAGCTATCGCCCTTCCTATGGAGCCTACCCTCTTACTTTGAGTCTTTGTAATGTTAACTTGTGAGTTGGACTTATATATTTCAGACATTTAATATTACTCATTAAAACTGCTTGCTAAATGCTAATTTTAATGATCTCTTATATATAAATTATGTTGAATTCCTTGTGTTTTAATTTAAGTGTTTAGAGTCTTGTGAGACTGACATTAGAAAGACTTGAGTGAGGTTGGACACAGAATAGGAAAGAGAACTCCAAAAAATGTGGTCAGAAAATCCTAATGAAGCAACTTAGAGAAAGACCCGAATGAACAAAGGTACTTCGCAATGAGCATCCTATCAAAAGTTTAAGGAAAACAGCATGGTCATGTGGGAAGAGAAAAGACCCCAGGGGCTGCACCAGGCGCTGCACCAGGGGCTGCACCAGGGGCAAGCGGCCCCCACGGTGGGGTCTGGCAAAAGCCTCTGGTCAGCTGAGAGTCGGAATCCTAGCACAGTAACCAGACTCACTGTGACAGGGTCAGTGCATAGACAATCCTCCTTTTGTATAGAGATCCTTTCGGAGGAGGGTGACAATGGCAGAGCAGGTTTAAGGCCTGTGAGGGCACACCCTCGAACATGGCCCTGCTCTTCTCCCATTACTTTCTGGGAACTTGGTGAGGAAGATGAGTTTTTTTTCGGAGTGAAAACTCTCTAACTCTCTGACCCCTGGTTTCACCTTACTGGCTGAAATCCTGCCCTGCACCTCAAAAGCCATCCCATAATCTCCTTTAGATTCCTAAGCAAAACGTTAAAGTTGTGACTTCAGACTCACCCTAATCTCATAATAGGTAACTGTTATGAAGGTAAGGATCTCGGAAGATTCTGAAGGGTTCTGAAGGGTTCTGAAGGGTTCTGAGGAGACCCACACCCTTTCTCCTCTGTGCTTTATTCTCTGGTTGTTCCTTTCTAGTAAGTGCACACACATCTATGTTAAAGTGTTTCCCTTTGATAAGGCCCATCTCTCCTTCATACCAGCTCAGCCTACAATTCTTTCTCTGATCAAGTCGAGAATGCAGGCTTCACCTGAGTTAAAGTCTCTGAAAGGAAGGCTGGCCGCTGCAGCAGGCGGCTGCGTCTGCCCTTGTGTCCTGTAGCCACTGACAGAACCATCTGACTTCGCAATTGAACATCCCTGCTTCACTCACTTGCCTCTGGCTCTTTAAAACTTTATTTTCAAAACAAGCAGCTTGGGCCAGCAAGATGGCCGAGAGGTTCATGGAACTTGCTGCCAAGCTGGCTGACTTGAGTTCAGTCCCTAGGACCATCATGGTGGAAGAAGAGAAAGGTACGACAAGTTGTCCTCCGACCTCTACATGTGTGTAGTGGCACACATGTGTCCTCATATGTGTACATACACATTTGTTGTGTGTGTGTGTGTGCATGTGTGTGTGTGTGCATGTGTGTGTGTGCATGTGTGTGTGTGTGCATGTGTGTGTGTGCGTGCATGTGTGTGTGTGTGCATGTGTGTGTGTGTGCGTGTGTGTGTGTGTGTGTGTGTGTGTGTGTGTGCGCGCATGCGTGCACACATGCACTCCAACATGTGGGAGTCAGAGGACGTCTTTTTAGAGGTTGTTTTCTCCTTGTACCATGTGGGTCCTGGAGATAAAAATCAGATTCAGGTCATCTTGGCAGGAAAACCTTTTGCCATCTCACAGCCCCTAACTCACATTTTAGATGAGACAATCCTTATAATAGCAGTTCATTCATGATGGCAGGGTCCTCAGGACTTAATCAGATGACGAATGTCATACTTCCCCACACTGTGAACTGAAGACTAAACTTATAAGACATGAACCATTGAGTCACAAACTGTAGTGTCTGTTTGTGTTTTCTGTCACATTCTTTTCTCACGTAAAATACATCCATTCTAGACCAATAGCCTCCAATCTTAACTTGTTTCATAGTCAACTGAGATGTCCGAAGACCAGACTCTAAGGAAGTCAGGCGTGGGAGACACTGAAGCATGATTCACTGTGAGGATTGTTCTCTAGCTGTAAGCCTGCATGATCAAAGCAAAGTCAGTTGCTCCCAAAATACAATGTTGGGATAGGCACAGGACAGACACGGTAGTTGTAGGAGAGGCTCCAGGCAAGACAATACCTCAACAAAGCAGACATTAAATCTTAGGACTCCAGTCCACGAGCTGCAAGGTAGATACACCGAGAGAAGGGACTGGGCCCCAGACCCCAAGAAGCTTCACTTTCATAGCTTTGCTGGCTTTCCTGACATTTTCCTTCACATTCATAGCCTATGCTCCAGCTCTGGGGCTGTGGCCTCATGCCTGCCACTTGCCCAGGCATTGCAAACTGGTGGTTTTATAACTCTGGAATCTTGGCACACTCCTCCTGGGATGGTTCCACTAGGTATTGTTGTAGGAGCCTTAAAGACCATTGAGGATGAACCCCCCTCTAATGGAGTCTGCCCCTGGCATTCTGATCTCCAAAGATTCAAGCATTGCATATCATTGTCTCTTCCTTTAAGAGATAATCTACATGGACTAATCACTTGAATGACAGGAGGGCTGCCATTCAAAGGAGGGAGGAATAATTATCCCATCAATGAGATGGGATAATTTCCTATCCTGACATGGTGAAGTGACGTACAGAGCTTCCAACATGTATCGTCTGTGAAGCTTGCCCACTTTCCTGAGTCCCAACTTAGAGAAGTGTAATTTCCCATTTCCTTTTCTTTCTTTCCTAAGCATACTTTTCCAGAACACTTTGGGTTTCCTTGCTCTTCCTCTACCTTTTTGTCTGCCATGTAGGTGCAGACTTCAAGATTTTTCAGCTGGCCTTTGTTCCCTCTGAAACCATCGTTAACACAAAAGAAGGAACCCAGTTTCCTGTGCTGCCCTAATGGGGACTTGCTGTGGCAGCTGGCACTATAGCACTTTCTGCTTGAACTCTTAGGCTATCTGCAATATTTTGACATGAGGGTAGAGCCCATTGTGGCTCCCATCACTTACAAGTTCTGCATACCTGCAGTACTAACGTCAGATAATTACCTCCAAGGTCTACCATTTGCTCTGTTTGGAACAATGGCCAGAGCTACACCTAGGCCTAGTTCACTACTTGAACTATAGTGGGCAGTGCTGTGACAGATGGTGGGACAGACCTTGATACACAGCCATACATGCTGGTGCCTGGTCTCATAAGTATCTTGGATAAATGTGTGTGTGTTTATCTTTCTGTCTGTGTCTATGTGTCTGTCTGTGTTTGTGTGTATGTCTCTGTGTGTGCTTGCCTGTGAGTGTGAGTGTGTCTACCTTTCTGTTGGTGTTTATGTGTATGTCTTTATATGAGTGTGTGTGTGTGTGTCTGTGTGTGTGTGTGTGTGTGTGTCTGTGTGTGTGTGTGTGTGTGTCTTGGTGTGCACCCTGTACCAGTTTTTGTGTTTTTGGTGTGAATTCTGAAGACCAATCTCCCTTCGTCATTGCTGATGCAGCACTTTTCTTACTGGGCCACGGCTTCGGCTCCTCCTATAACCTCATGAGCTTTGATTACCTGTTTGCCTGAGCTTAAGACAAGTGCTTTTTACTGTCAGTCTGTGTCTCCATGACATCCCAGTTCTGAGTTAATCCAATGAAATAAAAAGAAAATAGTGGAAAGAGAAATGAGCCTTTTTCCTGTGACTAAAACCTATTTGTATGGCACCAGGTAGATACAACAGGTGCCTAACTGCCTGACCCTTTTCTTTCTTTCAAACAATCAGTTTGTGGTTATGTGTAGATCCAGGATGATCTTGCTAATGTTCCAGAAACATTAATCCTCTTCAGAGGAATTTGCTGAATTAATCAGTGATAATTGGATCAACCCATGAAGGACAGTGCACTGTGCAACCAGCAATTCTTCAGGATTTCTTCCATGTGGGAGGAAGATAAGAGCCCAATGGAACCAGCACACAGCCCTGGAGAGGGGAACAGGAGGGAGGAGCTGGGAGGGTGGGAAGCACTGTAGGTTTTTCTGGTTAAACGGAGGTAGAGTTTGAGTTCCATGTGTCAGCTCATATTACTCGTGCTCCCATCTGCTTTGACTCACATGGTTTCAGTTTCAAAACTTTACAGAATAAAACAAAGCAGTTGAAAATGCTGACAAGTATTGGCGCCATTGCTAAAGTCTTATTTACCCACGGTTAAGGATCTGGTCCACCATGGCTGACTGTGGCAGCAGGCGTGTTCATCCATGGTAGGCAAGCACAGAGAGACGATTGCTGATGCTCACCTGGCTTCTTTCCTTCCAGGTCCCTGGTCTATGTGCCGCCCACATTCAGGGTGGGTCTGCCATCCCCAGTTAAGCCTTTCTGGAAATACCTGGGTGATTCTAAAGCCAGTTAAGTTGACAGTAAGGACTAATTGCTGCATAGGGAAAACATAAATTTAACCCTTTGACTTACTGGTCAGCAAATTTCATTAAAAAACCTTTTTATTGGTTCTTTGTAAATTTCACATCATGCATCCCAATCTCACTTATCTCCCCCTCCATTCATACCCATCCTCTACCCTTGTAACCCACCCCTAACAGAGGGGAAAAATCCTCATTGTGGAAGCTGTAGTGTGCCACAGTGTGTATCCCACAGTGCACCGTTTTGTCCATACTTCTTTGTTTGCAAGTGTACATTGCAATGGCTTGTTGGTATGGTACAAGGCCTCTGACTTCTGCTACTGTATCATATTCTGCTACTGTATCGTGGAACCTCACTGGGACTCCTCTTGGATATCCGGTTGCCACCCTGTGCCATGGAGATCCTGTAGTTTTGAATCTGTAGGAACAGCCCCTTCGTGGACTCCACCAGTTCATGGATGGGGTAGATGTTGATGTGGGCCAACTCAAAACCCTGGATCTGGGGCTGAGAGGTATCTGAGTTTATCAGTCCACTGGCTCTTCCACTCTCATGCCCCTTGGGTCCTGCTCACCAGCAACCCCCGCAACAAGGACTAGCTAGCTCTACCCTGCTGCCCAGGCAGGGTGCAGGGCCTGCTCTCCTGAGTTTTGCAGATGGGTTTGTTCTCCCACTCTCATAATCCTAGAGTCAGCTCTCCTACATGCTATAGGTGGCAATGGACAAGGGAACGGAGGAGGGTATCTCTCTCTTGTCCTCACCACTACACAGTAGCCAAAAGGCAGGGATGGCTCTCCTGCAACCCCAACATCCAGGGCTAGCTCTATTGTGCTGCTCAGCCTGCTCTCCTGAGTGCTGCATCAGGGACAGCTATAAGGGCAAGAGGCAAGGGTGGAAAAAGCACCTCTCCCTAGCCCACACTATCACACAGCGGACGAGTTTTGGGGCCAGCTCTCCTATGCTCACATCCTCAGGATGGCACACCTCCCCCACCCCTCCAATTAGGGTCAGCTTTACTGTGATACCCACGTGAGGTGCAGAGACTGCTGTCTCAAGTGCTGCAGGTGGTGAGGGGCCAGGACAGCTCCTCTGCCTCCTCATGATTTGGTCAGGGCTAGCTTTTCCATCCACTGCTGGTGGTGAGGCCGAAAGGAGAGGAGGTGGGCTCTCCCTTGCCAGTGCATTGCACAACAGACAAGAGCTTTCCCATGTTCACACCCTGGGGGCAGACTGACCCACAACCCCCACACCCAGGGCCAGAGCTACTTGTTGCATAGGTGAGGTGCACAGCCTGCTGTCCTGGTGCTGCAGCAGGTGCTGGGCAGGGACAGCTCTCCTGCTCTCATGAGTCAGGGCCAGGTCACCTATCTGCCATAGGTGCTGAGGGTCGAGGGAGGGAGGAGGAGGCTATCTCTCTTTCTTGTCCTTGTCAGTACGCAGGAGATGAGTGGCAGGGCCAGCTCTCCCACACTCATATCCTTGGGACCTGCTCACCCACAGCTCCTGCAATAGGCAGGGCCAGCTCTTCCAAGTACTGCAGCTAGTTAGTCTAGTTAGGGTTGGGGTGGCTCTCCTCCTCTCACAATTGCAGGGCCAGCTCTCCCATAATGCCCAGGTGAGGGGTGGGGCCAGTTCTGTACAGGCTTTGGAGGTCAACATGTCCTAGGGTGGGAGCATAGACCAGATTGGCATTCGGTGGTAACACACCCCTGCTGCTGCGGCACCATGGACACAGATGTGGTCCCCAGTGACACCACAGGTCAGCAATCCGCCGGGGTCCCAGGTAGCATCACTGGTTACTCATATCAGGCTGTTCCTCACTACCCTTGAGTCTCCAGTCCTGCCTGTCTTCCTTCTGTTTCTCTTTCTCTTCCATTTCTTCAGCACTTACTTGTTCCTCTTAGTGGTACCTGGAATCTCTGAGTGTCTGGGGCCAACCCAGGAGTGGTCTCAGGAGTGCTATGCCGCACTCATACATTAACGGTGCTGGGCAGGGGTCATCTTGGGCATGCTTCTCCTCTCTCCTGCAGGCCTAAGAGGCATCAGACTGGTGTTCATCTCAGGCTAGCTCCCTGTACAGGCCCCCAGGTGCTGTTCTGGTAAGGTGATCTAGAACCTGATCCTTACCGGGGCTTGCCTGAGTGGCCTCATGCAAGAGTCGTTTGTCATGGGACTCACTCCTGCCTGGGGCCTGTGAACTTAGCTGTGGTTCTTCTAGTCTCTGTCTTGATCCCCACCCTCTGAGCCAGTCAGACCTTCGAGGTGCTGGACTGGTGGTCGTCTCAGGCTTGCTTTTGTCAGGGAGGGTTAGACTACTAATCATTCAGATGTTCACAGGTCAGAACACTGAGCGGAGACACAGCCTCTCTCCTCTTTGTCTCCTGATGTGGCACAGCAGCCACACCTGCAACGCCTCTAGGGGGAGGTAGCTAATTTAATTTTTAATCCTAGCTCATCACCTGCGTCATATGTACTAACTTGTAGTATACATCGGCTCCTTTAATGACCACAGTGTGCAACGCTCGGGGCATTTGTGGGATGTTTTAGGAAAGGAAAGTGCGGGCATCCCTCGGACATCAGCTTATATTGGGCTTTGGTAGCACCTTGGCAGAGTTCTAGGTACTTAGTTCCCGAATCAAGGGGGTGAGCAGAGATCGAGTCAGGGATGGTGCATTGGGAAAGAACAGGTGCCTGAGGGAGGAAGCAATTTGGAAGAGAGACAGTTTAGCTTCAGAATTGGTCCATAGTACAATGAGTTGGGGCTTTTATGTCACATAGGGGAAGCTTTTGGCTCATTTGCAAAACCCAGGTTTTGTCTCCCTTGCTTTGTCTGTTACATGCAGTTCTACATACACGTTCTTAGCATCTTAAACCTCCAGCCAGGGCTGCGTGTTTGAATATTATAATAAGCTACAGATCACCTTCATACACCAAAGGACCTCTGTGCTCTGTAAGGGCCTCCAGCAGAAGGCCTCAAGACAACTGTAAATAATGCATATGTAAAAGGTATGTATATATGTCCAAGACAGACTGGTTGGGCGCTGGCCCGGGCAAGGATCGATTTAGTTGGCCATAGTGTGGCGGTGGGGGGAGGGTTTGCTGGGTCCGCCTTTCTCCTTGCCAACTTCCTTTCATATGCTAATTCTTCAGTGCTGCCTCTAGTGTTCTGGGCTCTCTTTAGCCTACTCTCCGCTGCTTTTCTTCTTGTAAAAACTATCTTGGAGGAGAGAAGCCACACTCTAGGTTTGGAGAATGAGATGTTTCTGGCCCACAAAGCCCGCCTTTGCCCTACTCCGACTGCACCGAACTCCTCTCCGGAGGTTCCCTCACAGCCTCCCTTTCTCTTTACTCCCGGGTTACACTGTTGTCTGCCGCCTCTCATCATTCGCAGGCTTGCATTTCTAGGCTACCTGTCTTCTCACTTCCCGAGGGCTCAGACACCAGACTTCATGGTGGGTGAACCCGTCAGGACATCTAAAGTACGTCATCTTCCCTGTAAATTACGGCTTGTGGATAGAAGTACTGTGGCCACAAGAAGCTCCATTTTCGTCAGTAGGTCCCCTGTGCTCATCAGGACAACGTGAGGTTCAGTCGCGACTCTTAGGGATGCTTCAGCAGAACATCCCGCGCTCATCTGTAAAGTTGTCTGCCTGGAAGTAGGTCACGTGACTCACTGAGGACAGGGGCCTTTTTTTAAGGATTCACAGTTGAATTTCAAACCATGATATATCCTCGTGTCTGCTTAAAAGTTATTGGGAGCATAAATTTTAAGTGCAGTCTTTGCTAAGGAAAGGCACCCTGTTTCTGCCTGTGAGCATCTCTACACTGTACGCCCAGTTCCTTCCGGTGAGAATCCAGCCTCCTGTCTGATGCTGCAGTTTATTTACTCTGTCAAACTCAGCACAGTGCTGACATAACCCGAGATGGAGAGAGAAGAGCTGGGTTTTAGACCAAATGGGGCCATGGACCCTCCCCCATCCACCTGCAGGAAGTAATTCTGAGCCATGTTCAGTGTCTTGAACTGCCCTGTGGTTTTTGCCCACAGCCCAGTGCAGCGCTGAGGGAAGGGTCCTGGCAGCACCCGGCCACACTGGCTTGCAAAGCTGGCTCTGCTCCAAACCTTCTTCCTGTCATGCGCCACAGGAATGTATTTTATATTCACGGACTCTCACTTCACATTTGGAAGTATGGCCAAAAGGGGACACTAGGTTGACTAGTTGGCTCAAATGGGTAATGCACTTGCCGCTCAAGGCTGATGGTGGCCTGAGTTCTAGTCCAGGTAAGGGCAGAAAGGTGGAAAGAAAGAACTGACTCACTCCACAAAGTGGTTCTCTGACTCCCATTGTGTTAGATGCACACCGGCATTCACACACCTCACACACCACACACATACACACATACTCTCTCTCACACACACAAAGATGTACACTCACACATACACAGACACATATACACGCACCCACCCACACATATACACACACACACATACACATATACTCACACACAAACTCACACATACACACACTCACACACACTCACACATACACTCACACTTATACATACCCACAGTCACACATATATATATATATACACACACTCACACATACACACACACACTCATGCACACTAACAAAACTAAACCTGCTTATTGGAAATGAGCATGCTATTGTGTCTATAAGGATAACCAGAGGGGGATGGTCCAACGTACCACCTGGATTTACACTTCTGCTGAAGTAAAATTTAATTGCTCTTTCAAAGGCAGGAAAATATTCCATTGCCGGGAAATATGGCATAAAGGATTTCTGTAAGCTTCCTCTGGGTTTTTCTTACAAATTCTAAATGAGAATTTTCTGCCAATTTTGAGGCGGCAGCAGAGGGTCTGAACAGTTTTGCCCATGGTTTTGATTATGGATTGTCTATACGGCATCAATAAAAATAACAAGAGCTGGGTCTGATGGGCACTGAGCTTTCTTAAAAAGCTAATAAAAATTACAGGCAGCGGGAATACATCTTAGATTTTAGCTGTTTTCCTTATGCTGCATATGGAAAGTCTATTTCTCAATATTTTAGTGCTAGGAGCACAATAACTGGAGAAGACTATGTTCTCTTCAAAGTGCCAATAAGAATTCAAAATGTCGTTTTCCAGCACAACCCAGGCTGAAATCAACCTGCTTTATGGTAATTCTGGGCTCTGGCAGGGGAACACAGCAGAGGTTTAGAGTACTGGGTGAACTGATCAGGTCCCACCCTCCGGAGATGTGTAACACATGGGGTAGTTTGTGTGACTTGTAAGCAGAGTCTGCATTACTGCGGTGTGTGTCCGGCACCACAACAGCGCCAGCAGAAGATCTGCAGGTGGACATTTCTTAGAAGGTTGTATCGTGGGAGTTAGTGAGCTGCGCCTTACGCTGAGGAGATCCTGCTGTCTCTCTGTGAAGGGAAACCCACATCCATTGCTCATAACCACTGTGGCATCAGGCGTGGAGATGCAGGAGGATGACATGCCACATGGCCGTGACAGGAAGCAGCTGTCCTAGCCAAGAGAAACACTCCATTCTCACCTGCTTCCCTTTCTCTGTAACCGGAGCCCTTTACGACACAGGTGTCCTGGCACGGGGCTGCCATAGATGGCTATTAAGTGTGTCACAAGAGGAGAGAATAAAAGAATTTAAATCCTTCTGTGGTCATATGTCTCATATTATAGACCCAGATGGAGTGGTGGCCAAATCTTCTTAAGTTCCCTTTTTAAAAAAAATCTAAATTTAGTAGGGCCATAACCATCAAAGACACTGAGCCAGTAGCTAAGACATTTTCCTACAAGGAAAACTTAAGGAATAGATTATTTTAACTGAGGAATCTTCCAAACACTGAAGTTATTACACAGATTGGGCACATTTTACTCCAAGACATACAAAGACGAAAATCAGTTACTTACTTTGTGTTTCTGAAATAACGTTGATTAAACAAAACAAAACAACAAACAAAAAACCAACATGTTAAAAAACTGGAAAGTGAACAACAACAAGGCAACAAAAACCCTCCAAAATGGACAAATTTGAAATTTACAAATTCAGATGTCACATCTTTAGACTTAATTATTAAACCAAATTCAACAATATATTTAAAAAACACATTGTGACCAGGTTAAAAAATTTTTTTTTCCTGATTAGGGGTCAAAGCCAAGAGCCATCAATTCAAAAAGAAATGCCTTTGATAAACTTTTAGAATCCAGTCATGGCAAGAGTACTTAGTGACTTATAAATTAAAGGCATATTACTGATAAAGGGTATTTGAGAAAAAAATACACTATAACATTAAGTTGTGAAATATTGAAGACAACCCCAAAGCTACTTAAAATAAGAAAATGATTTACTTTAACATTGTTTTATAATCTTAATACAATGGATCCAGCTGGGCAGTGGTGGCACATGCCTTTAATCCCAGCACTTGGGAGTCAGAGGCAGGCGGATTTCTGAGTTCGAGGCCAGCCTGGTCTACAGAGTGAGTTCCAGGACAGCCAAGGCTACACAGAGAAACCCTGTCTCCAAAAAACCAAAAACCAAAAAAACAAAAAACCAAAAAACCAAAAAACCAAAAAACCAAAAAACCAAAAAACCAAAAAACCAAAAAAAAAAAAAGACCCCAAAACAAACAAAAGACAACAACAACAAAAAAACCCCAATGGATTCAATCTAGGGCATTGTGCTTGCTAAAAGATATCCCTAACCCAAGAACTGTAATTTGTAGGGGTTGGAAGGAGGTAAAAATGTGTTGGAAAGTGATTTAGTTGCATGAGTTAGGAAAATCTAGGAATCCACAGATAATCGTTTCAAGATTGCTGGACACTGCATGGAGTGGAGGCATACACAGGCCTGCCTAGGAACCTCTGGCTGAGGTACTGTGGACAGTGGATGGCTTCTAGGGGAAGGAGAGTCAGTTTTCTTTTTCTCTCTTTCTCTTGAGACAGGGTCTCACTAGGTAGCTCTAACTGTCTTGGAACTCTCTATGTAGACCAAACTTGTCTAAAGCTGACAAGATCCACCTACCTCTAACTCCTACTTGCTGGGATAAAAGGCATTTGCTGCCATACCTGGAGACAGGTTTGTTTGCTTGTTTTTTTGATGTGGCTCCCGATAGGTGGATCTCCAGTGATGCCCTTACATGCTTGTGTCTATGGGCAATGTAGAGGCAGCACAAACTAGACTCTGAGGGTTACAGGGAAAAAAAAAAAGAGGACACAAAATTCAGAGGAGGTGGATCTGGGAGAAGTTATGAGGAGGAGTGCTGGTGAATATGAGCCAAACACGTTACACGTATGTCTGAAATCTCAAAGTATTAATAAAGTATCATGTGAAAAGATAGCTGGGTAGAAAGTCATTTAAGAAATAAATTGTTTGGTGGGGGGCCTGGAAGATGGCTAGTTGTAAAGAACTTGATGTATAAGCTTGAGAACCCGAGTTCACATCTCTAACACTCCTAAAAGCTGAGTGTGATGTGTGCTCCCGTCATCGCAGCCCTGGGGAGGGAGAGACAGCTGGGGCTAGCTGGATTTTTTTCCTCTTCCTAAATTGGGAACTACTGTTTGTTGAGAGATTGTGTCCTAAATAAATAAATAAATAAATAAAGGTGGAAAAAGACCGAGGAAGATGCCTGATGTGGACTCCTGGCCTCCATATACACACATGCACACACAAAATAAAATATGTTGCATATAGTAGAGGATTGCAAATTCGATCATCAATAGGAGGAGAGGACCTCGGCCTTGTGAAGGTTCTGTGCCCCAGTGTAGGGGAATGCCAGGGCCAGTAAGTAGGAGAGGGTAGGGTGGTGAGCAGGGGGAGGGGGGAGGCAACAGGGGTTTGTTCTTGTTGTTTTTGTTTGTTTGTTTGTTTGTTTTTTGGAGGGGAAACTGGGAAAGGAGAAATTTACATGTAAATAAAGAAAATACCTAATAAAAAAAAGAATTATTGTTTAAAACTTTTAATGAACCTATGAAAATAGTGACAGATGTTTAATTAGTCTTTATGGAAATATATGTAAACATTTCTACTGTGACTTATTCAATTTATGATTTAAATTTATGTTTAGAATTTGTCATGAACCTTTAAAAAACTAGATGCTTGGAATACCATGTGACCATGTATCCTGAGAAAATATAAAAACTAAGAATGAGAAAAACAGATAGGAAGAGGTTCTTCCTAGCACAAGTCTTTTATTTAAGTTTTCCTTCTTTTTCTCTCTCAGAAATAAAGATTCATCCTTTTTAAAAATAAAAAAAAAAATGTTAAAAATCAACCAAGGGCGATTATCAAACAGAGTCCAAATGTTCTTTAGTGATACTGGTAGAGTACCAGATACCTGGAAACATCTTAACAAACCTCCGTAAGATCTGTAAGAAGACATTGAATTATGTAAAAATATGTGATATAGCTTAATGAAGTGAGACATTAATATTCGAGGATTAAAAGAGTTAAAAGAGTCGACTTTGCAGTATTTTGTTTTTATTATTTTAAAAATTTTATTCATTATCACTTGTATGTGTGCACATACGTGCACTCACACTCACGAGCCTGCGTGAGCATTTACATGGATGTGCTACAGTACACTTATGTAGGTCAGAGGATAATCTTGTGAAGTCAGTTTTCTCTTTCCACTTTTATGTGGGTTCCACGGATCCAACTTAGGTTGTGAGGTTTGCATCATCAGGTGACAAGTGCCTTTCTTTACATGCCGAGCCATTGCATTGGCTCCAGAAGATTACTTATAATTTGGCAAGTTGATCCTAATATTTATATAGAAATGCCAATGGTGACTTGCTCTGCTACATACCAGACTTATTATAAAGCTATTATTGTTGAGTGAATCTAGTATAGTCACAGAAATATAGCAGATACAAGAATGGAATGGAAAGAAAGAATGGCTTACAAGTTGTAGTGGTTAGTTTTACTTATTAATTTCACAATGGAGAATCCCTCCAATCTCAGTGAAAGATTGCCTGAATCAGGTTGACCTGTGGGCAAGCCTGTGAGAGTCCACCCATGTGAGTAGAACAATTCCCTAGGCAGGGATCCTAAACTCTGTCTAAGAGCAGCAGCTAGCCGAGCATGGACCTGCATGCATTCACTCACCGTGTTCTGCCTCCTGACTGTGGATGCAGTGTGACCAGAGATGGAACTGTAACTCAGAATAAACCCTCTCCCCCCCAGGTGGCATTAATCAGAATATTTATTATAGCAAGAAGAAAAGAAAGTCAGACAGCGAGATGCACACCATGCATGGATATTGGTTCATGATAGCAATGCACAGCCAGTCAGCTGTGATAGGATTTGTTGTCCATAGCCTTAATAACACAACAAGTAATTAACACTGACAAATGAGATGGACTTTGACCTTATACCGTATAAGCTAGGCACTACAGGGACTGTGGAGGTATGAATGAGACCTCCACAGGCTTGGGTGTGAAGCAGAAATCTCTGGTTTCTTTGGAGACTCAGTTGTACCATGTGATTTTTTTTTTTTTGAAATTGTCTTACGGGAAGATGTTTTTGCCAGTGCAGACATGTGGGAGGATGTTTTACTGAGGACAGACATGTGGCGTTTTTCTGGAAGTTGCCTGGAAAAGGGACATGTGAGATTTCACTCAAGCAGACACTTGAGAGAACATGTGATGTCTGGTGCTTGAGAGAACATGAAAGGATATAAATACAACCCAATAGACAGTGGTCAGGGCTATGTGGTGTTGGTTCAGCTTGCCATTCTTTGCTGGTTGTCGTTTGTCATGACTTCTTAGAGAGAAACACACCAAAGTACTTCTGATCGTGTTCTGGTGGCTTCTTGCTGCTTCTTTGAACTTGGGCCGATTGGCAGAACCTTGTGGTTTCTTCTCGGTTGATTTGTGAATGGTGTTTGTGAGTGGATCAAGCTACTGCTGCTGATTTGTGTGAACTGAACTTCTGATATCCTGACAGTGCAGATTGGAATCGCCCCAAAGAACTATTTCTAAACATGTCCACATCCTCCTATGCCCTATTAACCTTTCCTTTCCACTACTTTTGGTGAGTGGTGGTCTAGAAGAGAGGTTAAAGCCTTTAAGTACACTTACTAAAGTAAGTTTTGAAAAATATGAGCCTACACATGCATTTAAATATTTGGTCTCCAGTTGACAGCTCTGCTTTGAGAGATTATGGAATTTTTAGAACAGTGGTCCTCGGTCTTGAGGTCACAACCCCATTGGAGGGTAAAACTACCCTTTCGCAGGGGTTACATATTAATATGCTGCATATTAGATATTGACATTACAATTCATAACAGTTACAAAATTACAGTCGCGGAGTAGCAACAAAATAATTTTATGACTGGGGAGTCACCACACAAGGAGCCACTGGGATTGAGAACCACTGTTTCAGAATACAGAGGCATGCTGGAGGAAGCGCCACTGTTGGTAGGCTTTGAGAGTTTATAACCGTGTTCTACTTCCAGTTCATTTTTTCTACTTCCTTTGTGTGGTTGAGATGTGATCTCTCTCTTTCCTTCTCTGGGTGCCTGCTGCCATGCCTGCCCTGAATCATGGACTGCCCCTGTGGAACTGTGAGCCAAGCTAACCTCTTCCATACATGGTCTTTGGCCATTGTGTTTATCACAGCAACAAAAGGCAACTGACATGGGGCACTTGCAATCCCAGAACCTAGTAGGGATTTATAAAAACAAACAAAACTCCCAAACTAGGGACTCTTGCCTTGGCACTTATCTGGTAGCTTGACTAGGGGCCCAGGAAGCCCCAGGGTCCTTCTCTCTCCACAGGTCCCTATTGCTGGGATGGCAACTGTGTGCTGTCATGCATGCTTGGCTTTTTTTTTTTTTTTTTTTTTAACATGAGTTTTGGAGCTTGAGATGTCTCTAACAACAAACAAACAAACAAACACATTATTTGTCTCCACAGCTTGGCCATGGCTTTGATTTATTCTGTCAAAATTTCATAAAATATATTTGTATTATATTATTTTACCTCTTCCAACTCTTCCCTGATACTCTTCCACCTCCAAAACCCAAGTTCTAGCTGGGAAGTGGTGGTGCACGCCTTTAATCCCAGCACCTGGGAGGCAGAAACAGGCAGATTTCTGAGTTCGGCTGATTTGTCTTGGCCAACTACTGAGAGTGTGGCCTGCCCTGGAGTGTGCTTGCTACATCTAGTGTTACTCTAGTGAGGAAAACTGATTTTTCTCTCCCAGCAACTGTCGACTACAAATAGATTCTTGGCTGTGAGTGGGAATTTTTGCCTATGTCCCTTCCTCTGTACTGAGATTTTTGTCTGGCTTGAATTTGTGAAGGTCCGGGACATGCTCCGACTTTCTCATGAGTTCATGTGTTCATCATTCCTGCCATATCTGGAACCAACTATCTCTTTAGAGTTGTCCACCACCTCTGGCTCATACATCCTTTCTGCCTCCTCTTCCTCATAGACCTCTGATCTTTGGGGGGAAGAGTTTGATAAAGATATTGCATTTAGGGCTCCAAAGGCTCTCACTCTCTGAGCATTGTCCAATTGTGGGCCTCCATGTTAGTTCCCATCTACTGCAGGAAGCGGTCTCTCTGGGGACTGAATGATGCTCTCATCTATGGGTGTCACAATATGCCATTAGTAGTTGTCTTCTGCCTCTTGTTGTTTAGCAGAATAATAGTAGTTTGTCTTCTCCTAACGGCCATAAGTTTGAGTTAATTTGCATTTTGGTCCAAAGGAACATGGGGAGGGGGTGGGATATCAGTCTATCAATCCATGCACCAGCATTTTAAAAGGTTTTTGCCAACCAAAATAGCTCCCAAAGGCCTCTTGTTTTCATTAGAACCAAATTTATCTTTATTAAAGTGCTCCAACTTTTCTCACAGCTTTATTAACTATTTGACGCTCCTCTTTTACTCTTATTTCCTTTATAGTAATTGTACTTTTTCTGTTCTCATAGGGAATATGGCTGCCAGATGCTTTTCTAGCAGAATACAGCCTCTTCCCCAGGGACACTCTTCCCCGCTGTGAGAGGAAAATACTGGATTTTATTTCCATGGCAACATCGAAAGAATATAGTCTATAATTGCACTTTGTTACTGACTGTAATCTGTCTGGGGTATGTGCTGTTACAGTCTGCAGTGACTATTG
>JADRCD010187405.1:0-23784 GCA_019843815.1 Montemys delectorum
CTCGGCATGCCACTCCAGCCCTCTTGGCCTTAAACACCCAGGAGGCTCTCCAGCTCCAACCCCTTCAGCGTCTTGCCACAGTCTTTAGATCTTTATCAACCCCTGTCAAACTGATCACAGAAGCTGCAATGTGGAGGAGAGTGGGATAGCCCCTAAGAGTTCCTGGTCAGGGGGCTCCATCCATAGGCTTCCTGCACAGGGAGCCACCTCTCTGAGACTCACTTCTGCTTCTTCAAAAGCCTAAAGGCACACCTTGGTTCAGAGCAGCTCTGGGTAGGGCACACTCCCTTAACCACCTTGCACTTGTCTGCTGAATGTAATTTAGGAACTCCTCCCAAAAGAAAGGCCTGAGCTTTGTTTTGCTCATTAAAAAAAAAAAAAAAAAAAAAAAATGTACTCTATATAAAGCCAAAATTGAATTGAGAATGAAGGCACATACACACAACAGTCTGGATGGGGGCCAGAGGGAGGAGGGGCTTTCCTGAGAGAATGAAATGTCCCAGGAGAAATTACACTTACCATCACAGGGAAGTCCATTTAACATGAAAAAACACTGTCATTATTGAACATTCTACATCAGGTTTTACCTTTGTTAGTAGTTATCTTTGGTTTGGTTAGTCAGTCGCCGTCAAAGCCCTATAAGTTGGAGAAACTCACCACACAATGAACAGACCTCAGGGTGATGGTGGATCAATAATTCACTATCCACTATGATACACTTCCTTTTTTTGTTTTGTTTTGTTTGTTTGTTTCAGAGTAATGCCTGCTTTAAAGGACGGGGCCCAAAAGACGCATCTCCCCCAGAGCAAGCACTCAGCACCTGTATGTTTCCTTGAGCAGGACCTCCCACCACTACAGTACGAGTTACCATAGGTTTTTCATATCGTTGTCACATCTCCATAACCTTTCTCCAGAAAAGCTGCCGCACAGAAAATTAAGCCAGGGAGACCGGAGGTCTGTCTGTCCAAGCCACATGGGATTAGCATTGATTTTTTCTTACACCTCCATCAGGACCTGAGAAGTCTAAAGCAAAGAGTACCCCATTTGGCTTGCGTAGAGTTGGACATTTATATTTGGTTTAGTAATAGCCTCAACTCCTCCTCTACTCCACTCAAAATCACAAAGGGATACTTCTTTTCTCTCATGTTGTTCATGGGTCTCTGGTGGGGATTTTTCGCAAATGAAGGTACACCCTGTCTCCAAAGCGATGTGAGATCTTTCTCTCTCCAGACACTAAACCTGCAACTTTGAAGTTAATAGTTCCCAATCCTGCTTTCCAAGGGGTCAAAAGGCAGCCCAACTGAGGGGAGGGATTCGGGTAGAGTGGGTGGCAGGAAGAAAGTCTGGCATATGACTTAGCTGGTATGCCCAATCATAGTGCTTTTACAAGTAATTATAATGTGAAACAAATACTGGCTGCTTTGCACTGTTCTTAACTACTTCGAGAACAGCTGCAGGCCCTTAGTTAGCATTGCTGGTATTTTCCTCATGCTACAAGCTGCAGGCAGCTGCAGCTTGCTACAAAAGGAAGTTTACTTTCTGCTTGATTGATAGCAACCCTAGCACTTTCGGGGCAGCAGAGATGTTGATGTCAATGTCTGCAGTCATGTGTCTGAGAACCACACGGCAACACAAGTGTAATATCTAGTGAAGTGGTGGGCAGAACTAACATTTTAAACAGGGCACCTGTCATCTAGGTAGCTATTAAATGTCGTTCCCTATTTGTGGACAGATAGTTCCTGGCCACTCCTTTAGTATTTCTTTAAAGGTACATATGGAAACATATGTAGATATTTGTGGATTTGTAAATGTGGTTCTTGTTTGCAAGATGCCAAGCCCAGCATGGTGGCCCTGGTGAGGACAGAGTGACATGGTTCCTGCCCCCAGGACAGGACCCTGGTGTGAGCCTCCAGGAGAAGAAAATGGCTTCTGTGGGCCTAAGGCTTGTTTGTGTAAATGAAAAGATCAGCTCAGGAATTTTGGGAAGGTCATGGAACACTTGCCCCTCTGGAATCGAGAGGCTAATTAACATTCCTTAGACCAGAGTTGGAACCAAACTGCAGGTGGGGACACATTCTGTAGGACGGACCATTGCCCATCTTCAGACACGGGAAGTCCTTGCCTCCTCATTCCCTAAAGACCAATCACATTGTGCCTAGTGGCTGCTGCCCTGAAAACTGTGTAAAAGCTCACTGAACGAGTTGTGCAGGGTCACTGCCTCTCCTTGGGGTCTGGGACGACCCCAGTGCACTGGAACAATAAGTTCCTCTTGCTTTTTGCATCCATTCTGGCTCCACTTGGTTCACTCAGGGGGTCCCCAGTAAGCTAAGGCTCAACAGAGTCTTACATAATGATGTACATGTTTTTACATTCCTCTAAGGAATGTCCTCTCAGTTAATGTTAACGACCCTATGATAATCAGACTTCGTGAGTCCAGCAGGTGAAGGTGTGCCTAATGTCACTGCAAACACTAGTAGTAAACACTGTCAGGACTGAAGGTCTATGACTATGGGAAAGAGCTCTAAAATACATGATTCAAAATATATATAATTTCTCAACTATGCAAAACATAAGAATGTAATATGAATTACGAGGGGCTTCACAAATCTAAAGGAACAGAGACAGATATACTGTTAGCCAGCTTGTCAGAAAAATACAAAGACAGGCAGATACAAAGGCATGCAGATTCCTGAGTTCAAGGTCAGTCTGGGACAGAGCCAAGATTAAACCAAGGTGTGGTAGAAACGGTAATTTCAGGGCATGGTCCCACCCAACTAGTTTATCCTGTGTGCTTAACAGGGGCAGACCGATCTCTCTGAAAGGCTTGGTCTCTCTTTAGAATTAAAGGGCTGAGCTCAAGGGATGGTGATTCATAAGATAATCAAAGGAAAACCTGGAATAAATAACTGAATTAATACGTAAATTTAAAAAGCTGGGCTTTTGGTCTGCATGGGATGAGTTAGCAAAAAGAGTAGTTCTTGCTGGGTGGCGGTGGCACATGCCTTTAATCCCAGCAAGTTCCAGGACAGCTAAGGCTACACAGAGAAACCCTGTCTCGAAAAACCAAAATAAATAAATAAATAAATAAATAAATAAATAAATAAAGCAGTTCTTTAGAGTTTTTCTTCAAGGAGATCAGAGCTCTCTGAACATCTTTGGAGAGCAACACAGCTCTTCAACTTTTTTTTCTTAACAGGATTTCTGACTTGGTCAGAAGATTCAATAACTTTTTATAGCAGCCTTTTTTGGTCAGAAAAGCCATGATGTATCCAGATAGCCTTTAGAATGTTTACTTGTAGAGAGCTGTCTCAACCAGAATGTGAGTGTTTCTAGAATAGCAAGAAAAAGCTGTCTAGAACAGAGCAGAACACGCACACACACACACACACACACACAGAGAGAGAGAGAGAGAGAGGAGAGAGAGAGAGAGAGAGAGAGAGAGAGAGAGAGAGAGAGAGAGAGAGAGAGTCTGGAAAGCCATCTCCATCTCATCGAGCCTAGGCCGTCAGCTGTTCTTTTTGCCACTCCTAGACAGCCCTTTTCTCAGAACCCCTCTCTATGCTGAGGCTGATCCTTGGCAGCAAGATTATCCTCTATTCTTTTAAATTAATAATATTTCCTATTTCTCTGGTGTTTGGCTGTCAGCTGCAAAGAGGAGATAATTTAGCTCTTTGAATTGATATAAGGCATCTGTACTCGGAGGTGACTGATGTATTCTGGTTTGGCAAACAATTTCCTGATTTTCAGACTGAAAGCATAGTGTTCCAGGAACTGCTTTGGTCCTCAGCAGTATAGGACACTTTATATTTGTGCTGTGTTTTGGTGAACACCCCTATACCTATGGGGATTTATGAGACTAAAAGTAAGTTATCATTTAAGCACTTGCATTTTCATTTACATAAAAACCTCACCTGTAAAATGTGGGAAGACAGTAGCTGCCCGCAATTACTACACAACACAGGAACACTGACCTTGAACACGTGCCTAGAACCCCTTCTGCTTTCTGGAAAGAAAATACTGGCCAGCTTAGAAAAGCTAGCATCTGTTGATGGAGAGAAATGAATTGTGATTTTCCTCGAAGTAAGCCAATATTCATGTCTGATTCCATTTGAATGTTTTCTCTAGAAAACCATCACAGAATCAGCATGAGAGAGCTCAGGAGCCTAATGATGTCAAACTGAGACTCCAATGCTTAAAAGGACAACTCAAAGCTGGACCCTGGTGGCGCAGGCCTTTAATCCCAGCACTTGGGAGGCAGAGGCAGGCAGATTTCTGAGTTTGAGGCCAGCCTGGTCTACAGAGTGAGTTCCAGGACAGCCAGGGCAACACATAGAAACCCAGTTTCGAAAAACCAAAAAAAAAAAAAAAAAAAGAGGACAACTCAAAAAGGAGATTGACAATCTCCTACATGCTTTCAGAGTGCCACAGCATGGTGGGTTAACACATAAATACCTCAATTAATCATCTTTCCACGAAGCCCCTTGATTGTCTGTGGCCCACAGTTCACTCACTGCCTTGGTGTCAGAGGCCCCTGGCACAGTGCCCATCTCAGTCACTGAGGATCTTTTATATTCATTCAGCCAATATTTACCAAGAAGCTGTTATCTTCTGGGCCTCATATGGGAATCTAAAGATATGAAAATAAGAACAAAACTGCCCCCGTGCTTAGCACACAGCCATTGATAAGTCTACTTACTGGAAAGGAGGACATGTGCACGATTCATAGCCTCACAGGCCTCGTTTGCCAAGCTTTAAAGCTGTCTCCGTAGGCCCTGCTTCTTCATTTTCCTAAGCAGGAAAATTTCAAAGATACATTCTCACAGGTGTTTCATGTTCAACAACTTTGGCGACTTAGGATCGGAAATTTAAGATTGATCTTTCCTTATCTTGTGTGCTGGAGATCTGCATCTACACATGATCTTTTCCAAGGGGGACGAAAATGAAGGGAGTGAGGCAGGTATCATATGCCCAGAAGAATAAAAGCCATATAGAACGTTCTCTTGCTTAGGAGTTTGAGCTGATGTTGTGGGTCCCTAGCCTTACCCATTTTCTTCCCCTTTCCTGAGATTCTTGGAGGTACCATCTTTAAGGAAAACCTTTGGAAGTCTGGAGGTGATAATGGCAAGCTTTTAATCCCAGCACTTTGGAAGCAGAGGCAGGCAGATCTCTGAATTCAAGGCCAGCTGTGTCTACAGAGTTTTAGGAAAGCCAGATTTACACAGAGAAATCTTGTCTTGAGGGGGAGAGAGAAAGGAAGAAAAGAGAAACCTTTGGGCTTTAGAGCAGTCACAAATGTAGACAGTAAGACAGCTTATTTTACAGGTGCAAATTGGTAGTGTTCAACCTTTTGAAGAAAAACCTTTGATCCTACACTTAGCTTTTGGAAGTAATGAGCTAAATTATCAAATCCACCTTTACAGACATTACCAGAAATCAAGTTGTAGAGCCAGAAGACCTTTACAGATCATCACATCCTACCCTAAACCAGTTGGCTATTGTAGCACAACGTGACTTTTTTTTTAAAGGCCATACAAAGGAAGAAGAATCAGAAAATGTTTGCTGTCCCAGTCTCTAACCAAATCACCAGTCCTTCCTTGAAAATTCTCCCACTTCCAGTTTTACAGCAACTGAGGAGTCAAAGTCTGATACAAGATAGAGTCTTTAGATTCTAAACTCAACGTCTATAGTCTTGTTGATGAGGTCAAGCATGCCAGGCTAGGGGCAGATAGGACTGCTTTACAGTGAGGAAGTTGTATCGTAAATATTGATTGCCTACACAGAGCAGATACCACTTGACCCGAAGATACCAAAGGGAAGCCTCATGTTTTTGACTTCTAATGAACTTTTAACCCCATTGGGAAAAATTGACAAGTCAGTTGCATCACTAAGTGTTGGAGTGCAGCAAGAAAGGCAAGTTACATCATCGGGGAGGGAAAGTAAACCCACCCAAAGAGGCCACGAAACTTTAGAGAAGTTCTACTTAATGAGTGGTGAGCCAAGCTTGATGGAACCCAAGCTGTCAAAGGCTTCAGTTACTGGGAGCCATGAACAGTGGTTGTCGATTATCAGGTCTGTAGGGAGAAGAGAAAGAATGGATGGGTTGGAGCCCAGGAGGAGCTGGAGTTGGGGGATATTATGACTGAGCTGATGTATGCCTTTGAATTCATATATTGTAAGCTAGCACCTCAGAATTTGCTTACATTTGAGACTGGATTCAGAATTAAAGCTTTTATCAAGGTAATTAAGGTAAAACAAGGTCTTTGAGGTAGGACTTGATACAACATGGCATTTTTCTCTCTGTAGCTTCAAGGTCTTCTAGAGTTGTGCTTCAAACCACTAGATCCTTTATAGTTACTAATTTAGTTCTTAATGATCTCAGAGGGTTGGGGAATAATCAGGAAAGAGCAAAAGGTGAATATGATGCTCAACATGGAAGAGGTAATGATGGCATCCCAACGTTAACCCAGGGTGAGAGAGAGGATAGAGTGCTGAATGAGGAATCTGTGTGGATACAATGCTTTCTAATGTCCCCAGCTGGGTCCTGATGTGAAGGTGAGAGCTGCTTGAAGGCAAAGCTCCTAAACGTCACCATAGGGCAGGTCATCAAGTCACACAGGAGGCTTCCTCCTTGCCTAGTGTTTCAACATTGGAAGCTCAATATTGATAAATATTGAGGAAGTAAGCCATATGATATAATACATAACAATAATATGGTGATGCCCGTGTATGATAGATGAATGCCCTGAGGATAGGCTTATAGTATCTTAACTTGGACTAATTCATCTCATCATCCATCTCAATTTGGATGTGTAGTAGTTCTTATGATCCTAACTGTGGCAATTAGATAGTCCTTGGAGACACAGACCCTTAGAGAGATGGCTCTCAGTCCCCCCACATTCCCTCACAGTAACAGCTCTGTGGTTATATTATCAGACAAAAAATTGTTCCCAGCATATTCATATTTTACATATTATTAGAGATGTACAATTCATATTTTTCAATATAATATAATCTCAGTTAATTCATATTTTATGTAAGACAGAAACCTATGAACTTTGCAAGACCAATCTAACTTTAGAAACTTCAAGTTCTATTTTTTTACATCACTATTGAAATTTCTATGTATAAAGAAATACATTTTTTTAAAGATTTATTTATTTTATGTATATGAATACACACTGTGGCTGTTCAGATAGTCGTGAGCCTTCATCTGGTTGTTGGGAATTGACTTTAGGACCTCTTCTCACTCCGGTCAACCCCACTTGCTCAGTCCCTGTTCGCCATGGCCCAAAGATTTATTTATTACTATAAATAAGTACACTGTAGTTGTCTTCAGACACACCATCTCATTACGGGTGGTTGTAAGCCACCATGTGGTTGCTGGGATTTGAACTCAAGACCTTCAGAAGAGCAGTCGGTGCTCTTACTCACTGAGCCATCTCACCAGCCCATAAGGAAATAAATTTAAAGAGTTCTAAGTAATGATGATCCTTGAATTGTAAGAAGATTATGTCCTAACAAACACACCATAAATGGAAATATCAGAAGCTGAAAATATACCCAATGCACCACTAGTCCTATCTTTCCTTAGACAGGCTACTCTGTACCCTCTTATGTCAGGTTTCTAATAGGCTCTAAAAAGATATAATTACATGGTTTATTTAGCTTTTATTTTTATTTTATTATATTCATTTATTACCTTGTGTTTGTGTGGTTGTGAATAGGTGCATGCATGCCACAGCATTCATGTAGAGATCAAAAGACAACTTGTAGGAGGAATCTGTTTTCTTTTCAACCGTGTAGAACCTAAGTGTAAGATCCATGGTGGGTACAAAATATAACTATAGCATTATGTACAAATACCCCAAAATAAGGCAAGAAAAAAAACCCAAACTATAAACCCCATAGAAAATAATAAACAGATGGCCAAAATAAATCTCTTCTTAGAGAACTTTTAAATATAAATAGGCTTATTTCTTGAATGCCAGAACGGAGTGTGGTAGAATTTTAAATAGGATCCAATTATATGGTATCTACACTTTAGACTCAAAGAAACAAAAAATACTGATAATAAAACGATGAAATATATATTTTGTGTAAATGATAACCAAAAGAGAGCTGGAAGAAGCACACTAATAGCATACAGGACAGACTTTAAAAGTTTATAAGACAAAAGGAGAAATTCATACTAATAACAGTTTGTATATGGCAACCGTCTCAAACATTTGCAGTCTCCAAAGATGTGTAGCAAACATGAGCTTCTCTGGGGAGAAGCAATAGTTCTACAGTGATGGTTCTACACTTGAGTAGTGAAGCTAGGGCATTCAGACCGAAGGGTCAAGCATCATTGTGATCCAACAGCTGATATATAAACAGTTCACCTCACAACTATAGTGTATACATGTTTCTCAGAGGCATTTGTGATGTTCTCTAAGATAAGCTGTATGTTGTGTCACCAAAAGAGTTTCTGAAAAGATTAGACAAAGTCTCTCTTGGACACACTAGAGGTTAGAATTAATAAAGGAAGGAGTGCTGAGAGTACCGCTCACTGGCAGCATTCTTGCCTGGCTTATGACAAGCTCTGAGTTGGATCCCAAACTCTGTTGCCATCCCATCAAAAACAAAAGGAAAACCGAAAACTTCACAAATACGTGGAGATTAAGCTGCACACTCTGAAGGAAACCAATGAATCAGGGAGGAAATGACAAGAGCAGTCGGAGTACAACATCCAAGTTTATAGGATGCAGCGAAAATCCTGCTGAATGGGAAATTTATAGCTATAAATGCTTACATGGAGAAAGATTCAAATCAACAACCTAAATTTATACTTTAAGGAAGTAGAAAAAGAAGAACAAACTAACCCCAAAGCCAGCAGAAGGAAGGAAATAATAAAGATTGTAGTAGAGATAAACAAAACAGAGAATAGAAAAACAATACAGAAAATCAGGGGAGCCAAAGTTGGCTCTTCAAAAACATCGTCAACATCAACAACAACAACAAAAACCAACAAAAGTTTAACTAGATTGACTAAGAATACAAAAAAATAGTCTCAGGTTACTAAAATCAGAAATGGCAGCAGGGTTATTGTGCCCATTCCACAGAAAGATAAAAGATTATAAAAGACATCTATGACAAGACACCAACAAGTTGGATAACCTAGATGAATGGACAAGCACCCACAGACACACGACCTTCCAAGAATGAATCATGAAGAAACTCTATAACTTGTGATAAGATTGAAGCAACACTGAAATACCTATGAAAGCACCTAGTGAAGAAAAGCAGGGGATGCCTTCATTGACATATTCTACCAAGTTTAAGAAACACCGTCAATCATCATCTAACATATCCACAAAATTGAAAGGGAGTTCTAATCATTTCAAGATGCCACTATTTTATGAATTCAAAAGCCTGACAGCAACTCTATAAGAAAACTATAGATTTTCTATTATGAAGACAGAAACAGATAGCCTCAAAAAGTACTAGCCAAATGAATTTAATAGCACAGTTATGATTACGAATACACACCTTGACCAAATAGGATCTAACACAGAGTTAGAACTAACATAGAAGCAGTAATATATAAAAGTCAACATACAAAGACTGGAGAGATTGCTCAGTGGTTAAGAGAACTTGCTACTGCGAAAGAAAGCCTGGCTTCAGTTTCCTGCATCCACACAGTGGCCCACAACCACCTATAACTCCATTTCCAAGGAATGCAATTTTTCCTTCTGTTCTCCTTGGTGCAATCAAACTTAACATAAATCTACTAAAAAAGAAGTTAACATGCAAAGATAATTTTCTTTATTACACACTAAAATAAGCAACCTAAAATGGAGATAAAGTTATAATATTTAAAGGCATAAAATGATTAGTAACTTAACCAAGGAGATGAAAGACTTGTAAACAAAAACGCTGCTGAAGTGTTTGTGTCCGTGTGTGTGTGTGCGTGTGTGTGTGTGTGTGTGTGTGTGTGTGTGTGTGTGTGTATAGAGTCTTAGTTTTTTTTTAATTTGCTTTATTCAGGGTCCTTAAATGCTTCAACCTCCCTTCTAAACCACTGACCAAAGGTAGTGAAAAAAGATGGTTAATAGGACAAGGGGGATGTGGACCTCTTTAGAAGTAGTTCTTTGGGGGTGATTCTAATTTTTGTTGTCAGGATATCAGCAGTCCAGTCCAAAACTTTAAACATGAATCAGTAGCAGCAGTCCTGTCCCATCAGCAAACACCTAACACAAATCAGTAGCAGTGGCTTGATCTAGAAGAAACCCCAAGGCTCAGCTGAATCAGCTTGAGTCTGAGGAAGCAGCAAGAAACAGCCAGAGTACCAGAAGTTCTCTGGAGTTTTTCTCTTTACTAAGCCGTGCCAAGCGAAGGTCAGCATTTCAAGGTATACCAATGCCAGAGCATCATTTATTTGTCTGTTGGTTTATATTATTCTCTTTCCAAATATCACACATCCTCTCATGAGTCTGACTCAGCAAAACATCCTCTTACGAGGCTCTGACAGTACCTGACTAATATAGAAGTGGAGGCTCACAGCCATCCATTGGACTGAGTACAAAGTCCCCAATGAAGAAGCTATCCAAAGGACCCAAGGAGCTGAAGGGTTTGCAGTCCCTTAGGATGAACAACAATATGAACTAACTAGTACCCTCAGAGCTCCCAGGGACTAAAACACCAACCAAAGAGTACACATGGGAGGACTCATGGCTCCCATATGTATAATAGAGGATGGCCAAGTCAGTCATCAATGGAAGGAGAGGCCCTTGGCCCTGTGAAGGTTCTATGCCCCAGTGTAGGGGGAATGCCAGGGCCAGTGAGCAGGAGAGGATGGGGTGGTGAGCACGGGGAGAGGGGGAGAGAACAGAGGTTTGTTCTTGTTCTTGTTTTTTTGTTTTTTGTTTTTGTTTGGTTGGTTTGGTTTGGTTTTTTTGGAGGGGAAACTGGGAAAGGAGATATCATATGACGTGTAAATAAAGAAAATATCTAATAAAATAAAAAAATCCTCTTACATGTCTGCTTTAGCAAAACACCCTCTCATCAGACAGCTTTCATAACACTTCATGTGACACAACTGAGTTTCCAAAGAAACTGTAAATCTCCATTTCATTTATGAGCTAAATAAACAGAAAGACACCCATGTTTATGGACTATGACTTCATATTGTTAGGAAATTTTTCTGTCTCTCCAACAGCTCTGTATGTTAAAAATGTAGGCGCCAGCTGGTGGTGCTGCTGAGAGCCAATCGTATTCTGTTGGCCCTAACTCCATCCATCAATGAGCTAGCCTGTTGATGAGTTCATTGATAGAGCATATAGACTTGGCTACAGGAAGTATGTCACTGGAGCCCCACCTTTGAATATGTCTCTTGACACCAACTCCTTTCTATTTCTTTCCCTACTCTCTTTCTCTGCTTCCTGGACTCATACATAAGGTGAGCTGCTTTGTTCTGCTAGGCTTTCTCTACCACGATGTTGTATCTCAAGGCAGGCCTATAAAAACTGGGGCATGAGACCATAGGTTAAAACCTTTGAAACCATAAGCCAAAATAAGTCTTCCCTCCTTTAGGATTTTCTTGTTGCTATTGTTGGTTTTAGATTATTTTGTTACAGAGACAAAAGATTGGCTAACATAAAAAGCAGTATTACCCAAAGTGATCCACAGACTAAATGCCAGCCCTAAAAAATTATAATTTTTTCAGAAATATAAATATGCATCTGAAAATTTATGAAAAATCTCAAGGGTCCCATGATAGCCAAAAGATCTTGAAAGAGAAACAAAAAGTTGGAGATCTGATATTTCCTAATTTCATAAAGACAGACTATATTAGTTAGGGTTTTTATTGCTGTGAATAAACATCATGACCCAAAGAAACTTGGGGAGGAAAGGATTTATTTCATCTGACACTTAGCAAGTAACTAACTCTATCACTGAGGGAAGTCAGGGAAGGAACTATAGGCAGAATCCTGTTGGCAGGAACATGAGCAGAACCCACGGGAAGATGCTACTTGCTAAATTGTTCAGTCTGCTTTCTTATACAACCCAAGACCATCTGCCCTGAGTGATACCACTCCTTGTTGACTAGGTCCTTCCACATCAATCATAAATCAAGAAGATGCTCCAGAGATTCACCTATCCTTGTCCTTCTCAGATAATTCTAGCTTGTGTCAAGTTGACAACAAAATAAAACAAAACAAGAAAACAAAACCCAACAAGAACAAAGACATTCATCCATGGGCAGGAATGGCGAGCCCTGAAATAAAATCTTATGGGAGGTAAAGAAATTAGAAGGTGGTTAACATTGATTGTCTCACCCCTTCAGAGGCAGGAAATACACCTAGGAGATAAACATCTGGGCATGTCCTTGAGGGAGTTTCTCAGTTGGGTTAATTGGGAAGACCCACCCTAAATGTGGGTGGTACCATTCATTCTTTGGACTATGGTACCAGAGTGACTGCTAAGGAGAAGGCAAGTTGAGACCAGCATCTGAGTCTTTCTGCCTTCTGACTTCAGACACAGTGTGAGCACACTTTCCTGCTGCCGCGCTTCTCCAATCATGGAGATTGTGTGCCCAGCTAATGATGTTGTTTTGAGTTTTGTAATCTTCAGATTGTAGTGCCAACTTGGAGGAACTGGGTTACTGGGGGCATTTGAGGTCTACATCTCTACCCTATTTCTTGTACGGTTTCTGCTTGCTAATTTTCCCAGGTGTGAGCCTCATGTCCTGACACCATAGCTCAGAACTACTACTGCCTCTGGGCCTTTACCATCGTGACGCAATGTACCTCCAAACTGACCCAAAATAAATCCATCCTCCCTTCAGTTGCTTATCAGACATCTGATCATAGCAATGGAACAAATAACTAACACAATGATATGCTTCCAAAACTTAGGACCTACCGTTAACACTACCATTAGCACTGGTATCATTACTAAGGGAATGGCATTCTTTGTTTAGACTTTATTAGGTTTTTCATGAATGTCTTTTCTTTGTTTCAGGATCATAGGATAAACAACACCCTCATCACTTTTAGATGACTCTTCTGGTCTGTGAGAAAATTTCACTTTATTTTGATAACCTTGACAATTGGGAGACCTATTGGTCAGGTATTTCGGTCACTGTTCCTCAATTTGGGTTTCTCTGATATTTACTTGTGGTTATATTGGGTTTAAAGGTTTTGGAGAGGAGAACATAGGGATTGTGTCATCCTCATTGTAGCATACTGGGAGTAGTACTTTCTTTCAACGTGACTCACCACAATGATGTTGTTCTTGGCAACTGGACAGACCAGTGTTTTCCAGTTTCCCCGAGGTAATATTGCTCCTCCCCTTTCCTATATGTGGCTCATCACAGACAAGTCATGGATTAAAGCTCACATTCAGCAGAGGAGTAGGAGTAGAAAGGAAGGAATAATCACAGGCCCCAGAAGGCAATGTGTCTATGAGAGATACTTAGACTTTGTTTATGGCAATCTTAATAATTGAGAGACATATTTATACACTGTTCCTCAATTTGGGTTTCTCTGATATTTATGTGTGATTATATTGGATTTATAGGGTGAATATTTGTAGTTCTTTGGTAATATTTTTTCTTTTGCCTGTTTTTCTTTCTTTCTTTCTTTCTTCTTCTTCTTCTTCTTCTTCTTCTTCTTCTTCTTCTTCTTCTTCTTCTTCTTCTTCCTCTTCCTCTTCCTCTTCCTCTATCTCTCCCTCCCTCCCTCCCTCCCTCCCTCCCTCCCATAATCCCTCTCTTTCTTTTGTTGAAGAATGTTTGGAAATCAAGGCAGCATGGAATAGTTATTTCTGTTCAGTCTTACCCCTTTTAGAGGCAAGGAATACACTAATGTCTATAATCATTTTTGTAACTGTGCATGTCTTCTTAGCTGAACATAAGTTCACAATAGTGTCCCCACCTCATATTTCCCTCCCTGTTTTTTCTCATTTTGGAATGAGGATTTCTATAGTCTGATATAATAATTCAGCAGTACATTCTAACATCCAGTGTTTTTTTTTTTTTTAGCAGCTGTGTTACTTGCTTCATTGAATTTTAAAATATTTAAAGTCAACATACAAAGAAACCCTGTCTCAAAAAACCAAAAAAAAAAAAAATTACTTCTTTGGTTATTGTAAGTTGTAGATTGGATACATCTCAAGGTTTCTTATTAATCTTTGTTTTATGGTCTCCAAATTAGCATCTAATTTCTTAGTCTTTCCTTTTTCCAAGTCTGTCTCATTTTGATTTCTCTTTAAAAAGATATATAAAATTGTAATCATTACTGAAAAAATAATTATTTTTATGTTGATAAGTATAACAAAATTATATATAATCCAGATATCCAGTGACATTGTGTATTTATTTATTTATTTATTTAAAATATTTATTTATTTATTTTATGTGAGTACATTGCTACTCTCTTCAGACACACCAGAAGAGGGCATCAGATCCCATTACAGATGATTGTGAACCATCTGGGAATTGAACTCAGGACCTCTGGAAAAACAGTCAGTGCTCTTAATTGCTGAGTCATCTCCCCTGCCCCTCCCCCCTTTAAATTTTATTTTTAACATAGAAAATATTTTTCTAACTTTCTCTTTCCTTCAGAGATAAGTATATGTTTCTTCCTGTGAAATTTTATACCCAGTTTAGAAGTTTGGGGTTTTTTCAGTTCCATTGTAGCTTTGGGAACAGGTTTTTATTGTCCTTTTGTGTGGCTGTAGGCTCCTCAAACCAACAAGTGTTCATGGTGTTTAACTCCAGACCCTTCTTTGGAGCCTCTCTTTGCTCTTTGATTTGCACCAGCTAGCTCCTGGCCATGGTGTGTTTTTTCCTTGGCAGGTGGCAGTTGTGCCCTTTAGCCATAGCTCTGGGAAGTACATTGAGAAACTACAGTCCAAAAGTGACCATAGCGCAGAATCAGCTTGCTATTCCCTGCTAGCTTTGCTGAAAAGCAAAGGCTTCTCCTAATGGAGTGCCTCTGAAATGTATGTGGCTTTTCTTATCTACTCTTTGGCTCAAAACCATCTTTTACACAGGATTCTGTCTAATAACTGAATATGAAATTAAAGGTTTGGATTATATGCTTACCACATTGACTGCCATCTGTGAAAAGGATTTATTTATTCTAGCTAGTCTGTATAAAAGACACAAAAATCCATATATTTTATTTACAAGCTGTAAGCCTAGATTTGGCAAGTCGTAAGTTATTGTAACTTCCTCCCCGGGATATATGTCCCTTGTTACTTGCTGTTTCAGTCTTTCCAGGGTTCCATTCCATTAGCCTGTCTTCAGTGTTCATTTCTCTTAGCCACATGTTCCTGGTCCATCACATCTAGTGGAAACCTCATGCTTTCTTCATCTTCTTTCTCCTTCATCTCCTTCTTCCTTGTGGTCCCTACCTGAGATGCCCAGATCAGTAACAGAAATTCCACCTACTTCTATTCTCCCAAATAATTGGCTATAGCCACTTTTTTTATTTAACCAATAGCTTTAAATTGGAGAGCAAAGTTTACATAGCATCACTTGGTGTACATGAGGATCGGCTCATGGGCGGGTGGGGAACAGATCTTTGGGGCCATCATTTAGTGAATACATAGCAGCATCAAACTGACCCCCAACAGTGAAGTGATATAACGAAAGAAGAAATAGTCAAGAGTTGGAGACTTCAATATCCCTTTTAAATAATAGATGTAACAATCAGACAGAAGGTGGCTTAGCAAAGGATTTAAATAACAGGATAAGCCAACTAAATCACACGGATCACCTAACAAATATAGAATATACCTTTTTCTTACACACACATGGAACATTCTTTAAGATAGACTGCGTCTACTCCAACCACAGTGGAATGAAACCACAGCTAGAAACCCAGAGCACAGTAGAATGGTGGAAAAATCACAAGTGTGTGAAAATTAACCACCTGTTTTTAAATTACAACAGAGTCAAAGAAGAAATCAGAAGGGAAATGGGGAAATACTCAGAAACTGGTTGAAAACAGAAACAGCATACCAAATTTAAGAACCCATCAAAGGTGCTTACAGGCAGCTGTATAGTCCAAGTACCCGCATATTAAAACTAGACAAACATCAGTGGACACCTCGAGGATATACACCACACACCATGAGAAGAAAACACTAACTTTCATCTACAAAGCCTGCAGGAGGAAAGAAATAGCAAAGATTAGAGTGGAGATAAGTGAAACCGAGAGCAGAAAAATATAGTCAGTCAATAGGTAGCAGACTTTCCAGCAAGTCTATTGAGACAGAAAAAGGGAAAACAGAAGACACCAAAGAGTGAAGTCAGGAATGGGAGTAGAGAAATTAGTACTAGTTTTACAGAAATGAAATGTTACACATGAATACTAGGAATAATGTGTACCAAAAAATCAGATAAACAAGCTGGACACATTCCTAGAAACATAAATTATCTCAAACTGACATACAAAGAAATAGAAAACCTCTACCAAATTTGTCACTAAAGACTAAATCAAGGGTGAATACCTCTCAATAAAGTATCCAGGACCATACAGCTTCAGTAGTGAATTCTATTGCATGTTTAAGAGGAACCAATAACGGTTCTTTACAAACTCTTGTAAAACAAGGAGGAAGGGAGGAAGCAGAAGAAGAGGAGGAGGAGGAGGAAGGGGAGGAGGAAATCCATCTCAACTTGTAAAAATCCACCATCACGTAAATCGAGAGCCTCAGAAAACACAAGATAATTATAGACAAATATCTTTAAAAATGTAAATGCAACAATCTTAACCTAAGGCTAGCAAATTAAATCATGTGACATATTAGAAGGATTACACATTGAGTCAGTGAGAATTACCCAGCAAGAACAAAAGTGGTTGAAAGAAATCCTTAAAATAATCACTATATTAGATTTATTAAGTTAGTAGGGCATCAAGGGGGTGTTGGAGGAGAAGGGAGGTATAGGAGGATAGGAACAGCTTAGTGGAGATGTATAGATGAAAATGTCACAATTAGACCATCACTTTGTGTGCCCACCAAAAAAAATCTAAAATTAACAGGACAAATGAACGAAAACATGTGATCATCTCATTTGATGTAAAAGGCATTTGGCAAAATTCAATATGGTTTCAAGATTAAAAATGACTCACAAAGCTGAAGTTTGTATAAAACTTCTTAGATGTGTTAAGAGCCACTTGTGGAACATAGAGATGACAACAGGTCCAATAGTGAAAGACTGAGAACCTTTTCCTTTTAGATTTCCGAGTTTCCCTTCAAGACAGGGTTGTTTGCTTTCACCTCTGCATTCAGTATTGAAGATTCTAGTCAGAGAAATCGGACAAGGAGAAGGAGGAAATCAAATTGAAAAGGAAGAAGTAAGCTGTCGACATTGGCAGAAGACACAACAGTCAAGGTTCTAAAGAATCTACTAGACCACAATTCTTCAAGATGAATTTGGCTACTGTGGGCCACTCAAAATTGTATATAGTTTTCATTATCAGCTTTCCCATGTCCTCAGTGGAGGACTAGAGTTTATAAGATCAACACACAAAAATTAGGTATGTTTCTGCATACCATCAAAGAACAATAAAAAACCCCACATTTTAAAAAGCAATTCAGTTTACAAACATATCTTTAAAATGCAATTGCCTGCCAACAAGTTTAATGAAAGAGCTGAATGTTGATGGTGCACACCTTTAATCCCAGCACTCAGTAGGCAGAAGCAGGTGGATCTCTGTGAGTTTGAAGCCAGTCTGGTCTACAGACCAAGTTCCAGGATAGCCAAAGCTACACAGAAATCCCTGTTTTGAAAAACAAAACAGAAAAAACAAAAAACCAATAACAACAAAAATTTAACCAAAGACATAAAAGACTTATATGAACACCACAAATATTTTTGGAAAAAAAAAAAAAAGAAAGGAAAAAATACAAAGACATCTTGTGTTCATGGATTAGAAAATGTAATGTTGCTGAGATGGGTACCCACCCAGGTTCATGCCATTTCTTTCAGTATTCCAACAGCCTCTACCGGGAACACCGGTAAAAGCCGATAGTAAAAACTACAGTAAAAAGCTCAAGTGGCCCACAGTAGCCAAAATAACCCTGAAAGAGAAAAACCTATCTCAGCTTGAAGGAAGAAACATTTATTTTATCCCTGTGTTTGAGGAACTTTAAATCTGTCAAGGACCAAGACCCAGAGAGCATGGGCAGGAAGCAGAAGTGGGTATCACCTTTACAGGCCCATGGGGGTGACCCACCTCTGGAAGAACCAGCCATGTGTCCCTTCACAGGTTCTGTGTCTTCTAGAACATCACTACCACCTGGGTATTAATTCTCAGACACAGGAGCCTACGAGGGACATTTCACATTAAACTGTAGCAGAGGACTTGCACTTCCATCTAACACTCCCATCAAGGATGCAATAGACAAAACAAGGTGGTACTAACAGAGGAATAAAACTGTGGACAGAATTGAAACAGAAAAGAATCGATGCTCCCAAATTAAATCCACCATCTATGGCCAATTGCTTTTGATATAGGTGCCAGTTTCACACAACAAGAGGAAAATACTTTGTTTCACAAATGATATTAAGATACTAGTACTAGTAGTACTTGGCTCTTAGAAGAGATTACTGGTAAATTTCTTTCCACCTAATGAAACAGTCTGTCAGTTGCCTACTTTCATGTCACTAGAAATGGTTCAGTACACATACTCTATATTGGCATATGACTATGTGATACGATGGCAGTGCCTGGGTTTCTTTCTATAAATGAATCCCTTTGCCAAACACAGTTCAGACGTGCTCACTGCTGACAGGAGTGGAACAGGTAATGGGGGATGTTGTCCCAGCTTGAAAGCATGTCTTGCAGCAGTGTGGGAAGCAGGAGGTGTAGGCCAGTCTCCTGACCAGACTGTTTGCCACTTCTGGGCAATAATGTTGGCCTGATCTGAACCAGCCAGGAGGAGGTTGGGTGATTAGAAGCTTGAGGTTCTTAGCTACGAAGACTTAATTCGGGCACCAGAAACCTTAACAAGTAATCTCATACCTTGAGCCACAAACTTCCCTTTAAGTATACTTTACCCCAGCTAGACACATACACAAATTCTGTTTGGGATTATGGTTTAAGAAGTGAACAGAGACATGATGAGGTTTGTTTAACAGTGTACTATACTATAACACTGAAGACCTGCAGCCGATGTAAATTCCAAGTCTTGTTATAATTTTTAAGATTGTGAAAAAAATCAAAATGCATATGAATCAAGTTTTAATACACTGTCTGGGTGGATGAGGCTATCCATTGCACCATTTCTTTCTTTGAGTTCTCAGGCATGGTTCTGACAGTAACATTTAACATTGAATAAACAGTAAACAACTTCAGCAAATAAAAGAACTTAGATCCTCACTTATGTGCATTCGAAACTGTCCCTGCAGTGGATGAATGAAGTGAGCGAACGAACAAA
The DNA here is from genome assembly GCA_019843815.1 of Montemys delectorum. Taxonomy (NCBI): domain Eukaryota; kingdom Metazoa; phylum Chordata; class Mammalia; order Rodentia; family Muridae; genus Montemys; species Montemys delectorum. Next base: position 19,432 of record JADRCD010187405.1, read on the forward strand.
GAACTCCAACCACTAGGCTCTTTGAAGACACTGGTGCTTCTTATGGATTTAAGATATAATGATGAAATGCCAGATACCTGTACAAATTATAGCACCAAAGGTAACCCCTGAGGTTCACTGTGGAATCTGAGTAACGATGGTGTCTCGAGTGAATTCATAAACTGTGTGCATAACCTGGGAGAGGATTTTGATAGTGGAGGACACCAGGCATATGTGGAAATTTTTTTACCTTCCTCTAAATTTTTCTGTGAACCTAAATTGCTGAAGGAGGAAGTGGGGAGAAGAACATCAGTCTGGAGAGATTGTTCAGGAGTTAAGACTACTTCTCTTGCAGAGGACCTGGGTTTAATTCCCAATACCAGTTGGCAGCTCACAATTGCCTATAACTCCAGTTCCAAGGCACCCGATCCTCTCTTCTGGCTTTCCTGGGTACCAGACACATAGTACACACACATATGTGTGGGCAAAACACTCATACACATAACATATAGAGAAATACATGCTTAAACTATTGAAGAAAATAAAAATAAGTCCTGAAAAAATTCAGGACCCAAATAGGAATAAATTGATATTTTGTGGAATTTGATAATGGTTTCTCATAGAACCAAGCAGCAAAAGAAAAAAAGTATGGATATATTATATACTTTATCAAAAGTTTTGTACTTAAAAGTTTTGTATTTTATCAAGAAAGTGAAAGACTTCTATAAAATATGAATATTTAGAAATTATATATGTGTCTGATAAGATTAATATTCAGAATCAATTAAAAAACTTCCAGAACTCAACTATCGGTTTTTGTCAAAAAGACAAAGACAGAAAGCCCAATGAGCAAAGATATACAAATGAGGAATAAGGTCATGAATCATTAACACAACTAATCACTAGAGAGATGCTAATCAAAGCCATAATAAACAAGTGTTGGTGAGGACAGAGATAATCCTGGATCCTTGTACGTTGCTGATGAGAATTATAGTGGTACATCCATTGTGGAAAACAGCGTCATTTTTCTACAAGGTTATATGATATAATTATACCACAATTTGGCAACTCAGTTCCTTGACATACATCACAAAGAACTGAAAACAGTGAGCTGGATACTCAGATCCCAATGTTTATTATAAGTCATTTAATAAATCTTATAGCCATCAACCAATAAATAAACAAAACACAGTCTAGCTATAGAGTGAGATATCATTCAGCCTTCCAAAGGAGTTCGGATACATACGTATATAATACATAATATGAATGGATCTTGGAAAGAATTTTCTAGACAAATAAAGCTCCTTACAAGTTTAAACTTGTAAAATAGAGTAGGAAAATGAATAGAGTCAGAAAATAAAATAGTGGTTTCCAAGAGCTGGAATATGGCGAGAAGGAGGGGTTTGTGTTCGTGAGTTAGGATTTCAGTTCAAGAAGGTGGGACAGCCTGGCATCGGGCAGTGGTGACATTACCAGCACAGCTCTGTGAATGTGACTAATACTACTAACCTTTCCTCTCACCAGTGTTTATGAGGGCATATCTTATATTGTGCGCATCTTGCCACAATCAAAATTTAAATCTGGGGCTAGTAGTTGGCTCAGCAGTAAAAAGCAACTGCTCTTCCAAACGACCTGACCTGGGCTTGATTCCCAGCATGCACATGACAGCTTACAACGATCTTTAACTCCAGTCCTAGGAGGTCTCTGGGCTTCTCCTGGCTCCTGCAGGCACCAACAGGTACAGGGGGAACATACATATATTCAGTCAAAACACTAAAACCCATAAAATAATAAGACATATAAATGGAAACACTTTTTTTTATTTTTATTTTTATTTTTTATTTTTTTGCCAAATCCAGACATTGCGATACACTCCTAGAAACCAAGCAATCAAGACACAAGGGATGGAAGCTCTAAGCCAGTCTAGGCTACAGAATGATACCCTGTCTCAACCAACCAAGAAGGCAAACAAACAATATTTAAAATCTTTTGCTACTGCCTTTTGGCTAGTTGGCTAAAATAGAGCAGAAATAGTTCAATGCCTGTTCTTCACCACAAAAAGAAGAGTTAACGTGTGGCTGTGGTATCTTTCCTGCCTCAGAATGAAAGTGTCGGATGTCAAGTGTGGAAGCTCAGTGCCTGCAATCCCAGCTCCAAGAGGCAGAGTCACTCACATAGCAGAGGTGGGGTGAGACAAAGCCTAAACAAGTCACTGGTCTAAATCTTATCTGTGACTCTTGCCTTGTGTACAGCAATTATCCCTGGAACAGTGCTCTCAGCATCTTCCAAGTGGCTCTATCTAGTAGGCTTGCTGACATTCTAGTATACATGGGCGCTTGGACAGCAAATATGAGTAGGTTAAAAAAAAACAAAAACCTCTCTAAATTCCCAGGCCACCACCATTCTCCTGAATGTGAGCTCACCTTTGTTCAGAGTTGCTTACTAAAATCCTAGAATTAACACACAGCACACTGAAAATGTCGAAAGAACCTTGGTGTGTTATTTTCTTTTGAGTCAAGGTCCCACGTAGGACAATCTGGTCTTGAACTCACTGGTAGACTGTAGCTGAGAATGACTTGAGCCCTCGATCTTCCTGCCTCCACCTCTAAATCCTGGGGTTCCAGGTATGTTCCACCATGCCTGCATTTACGCACGGCTGGTGACTGAGCGTATGGCCTGCGAGTGTAAGGCCAGCATTCTGCCATTGAGTTATGTGCCAACCTCCCCCTTACCAGGACCCACTCTGAGAGAATTCTAACTTATCTAAGTGAAATCCTTCTGCCTTTAGTCTCTTTCTTCTTTTCTTTTCTTTTCTTTTCTTTTTTTTTTTTTTTTTTTTTACATTTTTATTGAGAATGTCACAGTGTATATGATATGTTTTGATCGAGTCCACCTTCTACTTCCTCCCTCTGGAGTAGTTTGGCTCTTGTTACAACATCCCACCGGACCCGTAATCTCCCTGTCCCTCCTGTCCCTGTTTCAGCCAGGAAAAGACATTCGTAACCTTGTGAAGTTGTAAAAAGAACTTCTGTCTTTCCCACTGTTCCCCTGAGTCACGTGGCTAACTCTGCTGCGGCTCACTAAGGGTCGGGGCTGCTGTGTACCTTCACTGTTCCTCTTCCGCTTTGGTAGGTACTCTCCTCTGTCTCTCCCACCCTCCTCTCTCTAATCATTTTTTTAAACAGGAAGCACCTGTCCTCCCCCTCCAGGAGGTATGTAAGACCAAGAAGCCAGGTGGGGTCCTTGCCATGGGAGGCCGCAGCTGTCTTGCCCGTGAAGAGTACATTTGGACGAATTCCCGTAAAGACTTTTTGGATCTTGTGTCCAAGTCAAGAGTTCGATTCATTGTATCTCATTTCTGCGTTTGTTTTTCAATGAATTTATAAAGTCTTGACAGGAAAGGGAGATGGTGAATTTGCATTCTCAAACCCAAACCACGACAGTAAGTTTGATGTTCTTTAAGAATGGAAGACATTTAAAAGGGACCAAGGAGAAAACGAGTCTGTATCCTTCTGTAATGAGCTTTCCCAGGGGCTGAAATCACGTATGCCAGGCTTATGTTTAGAGAGGAAAGAAGATTTTTACGGATTCTTTCCAATGGTGGGTGTCTATAGGAGCCTAATTGCCCACTGAAAGTATGTAAGAGGTCAGAGTGATGTGTTACTAAGTAGTAATAAAGGAACCCCATTTCTACAGGCCAGCATGGGCTTTACACAAAGTCATGGCTTCCTCATCTGATCTTGGGCAATGCCACAGCATCCTTATCTTCGTCCATTTTCTGAGACTGAGTGATTTACAAGAAAAAAAGAGGTTCACCTGGCTCGCAGTTCTGGAGGTTCAGGACCCATGCCTCCTTGGTTTCTAGTTAGGGTTTCAGGAGACTGTAACTCGCAATGGAAGGCAAATGGACACAAACAAAGAGCGGGTTGTTTGTAACAATCCACTGTTGAGGTAACTAGCAGTTTTGGTTTTGTTTTCCCAACAGGCCTCACCTCCCAACACAGCCACACTAGCAACTAGATTCTACATGAGTTTTGATAATGACAAACCACATCCAAAACAAAGCTAACACCATTTCTAGAACTGATAAATTAATAAACCTCAGAGGTCTGACCAGGCAAGACTTCACAGAACTAAGGCTGCCTGTGGGTATCTTGTCCCTGAGACTGAGATAAAGGACCCCTGCTCAGTCCAATAACACACAGTCCTTCCTATGGAAGAGAATGTCAGGAGTGGACAAAAACACCCATGGAGACATGCCAGCTATCCTCAGGAAACTTCTTAAAGAGCAGAGCTGAGTGTCTGGGGAGTTCAGAGCTAGGAACAAGAGCAGGCACAAGAGGTTGATGAGAAGCCACGAGAGCAGAACTCTAT
>JADRCD010187406.1:0-19628 GCA_019843815.1 Montemys delectorum
TATGTTGTTTTCATAGAGTTTTTAATTTGTACAGTGACATCATCATCATCATCATAATAATAATCTTTTAAATTTTATGAAACATTTTTCTACTGCTTTTGATTATAATATAAATATATTACTTTCTTTCTTTCTTTTTTCCTATATAAGCTTCTTCCATGGATCATTGATGCTATTTTTAAAATTCATGACATAGTATCTTTTAATTATTATTAAATTATATATCAATAATGATTGATATATATTTCTAAATACATAAATAATCAATTCTTCATATGATCACCTATGTATATACAAACTCAGGATTAAGTATCTAATATTAGATAACTACTGGGGTGTTCTTTCCCAAGAAAGATCATTTTTATTCTGAGAATCCCACAGTTGCCCATAGTTCTTTAAGGTTGAGAACCTACAAGCTTTTTATCCTATATGTTACAATACTCATTCCTACCCTTTGTGTTTAGGTCTTGTTTCACCATTCATCCTGATGTCCTTTATACTTTAGCCTTTGTGCTACTTTTTAAGAAAGACAATTTTACAGCACAGTTCCTATTCTATTGGTCCCTTTAGTCTTTCTGACCCATTGCAACAACCCTGAGGTTTAGCTGCAGGGTTTGTTTTCTAGATGTATGCATTAGAACTGAGCTCTACAACTCTGCAGTTTGATATTTGATGGGTCTGTAATAATTTTTGATTGTTGCAAAGAAAAATTTCCTAGATAAATAATGAGGGATAACATTTATCTGCAATTATAATGTTTATATTTAGAATTAAGTTCAGACTATTTTAGTTTCATAAATTTGTCTTAGACACTGCTCTATTGTTGTAAAGAGACACTATGACCTAGGCAAATAGTATGAAAGAAACATTTATTTTGTAGTCTGCTTCTATTTTCGGAGGCTTAGTCCATTATCATCATGGCAAGGAGCATGCTGGAGAAGGAGTTGAGAAATAGACTCTGATCCATTAGCAACAGGCAATGAGAAAATTTGGGTCTGGCATGAGCAATAGAAACCCCAAAAACCCACTCTCAGTGACACACTTCCTCTAACAATGTCACACCTCTTAATCATTCTAATTCTTTCAAAGAATTCCAGTGCTTTGTGGCCAAGTATTCTGCTGCAGGCCAGCCAGTCTGGGTCTCCCTCAACCAGAGGGGAAACAGGGTCCTGGTACAGGTAAGCAAGGCTGTGGCCGGTGGGGGGGGGGGGAAGAGGAGGTGGGGGAAGCAGATTCGACACAAGGAAGTGCAGCATCTAAATGTATTTCTCAAAATTGGCATCAGACTTTCATAGTCATTACAAAAGAGAAATGAAAAATCTCACAGCTCAGAGGTTGAGGTACATCTGAGGCTATCTAAGACACACTGGGTCTAAAGCGGCAGCCATCTCCTCTGGACAGGCGCTGCAAGCCCCAGGCCTTGGGTCTGGGGGGCTGTGGACCGCGTGAGGCTCGAATCTCGAATCTCGAATCTCGAATATCGAATCTTGAATCTTGAATATGAATGCTCTGCTGCAGATTGCTATACACTGTCTCACAGGAACACATTCCACTCAGGGTCCCGCCCATCCTTAGTAAAACGCCCACTATGCTAATCTTCTGGGCTAGTAGAGACAGGTCTCTTTCTTACTAATTCCTAGGAGTGGCTCAGCTGCTATACAGGACTGAGAGTGAGGATTCTACTTGACCTTGCCCTGGGATCAGTCTCCTATTCTGTAAGCTTCAATGCCCTACCCACAATGCCGAAGGCAATTAGTCTTAATGGGTAACATTCTTTACAAAATTCCAAGCCAGGGTTTGACTAAGATGTTGGAACATTGGTAAAGGTCAGAGAGCAATGTCCAATTTTGTCTATGTATTAGTAAATCATATCTTGGTGGGCACCTAGCACGAGAGTTCTCAAGGATATAGCTGGGATACCTCTGAGTTAGAGGATGCCACAAATGAACTCCAAGAGACTGAGTTTCTTTGAAGATTTTTCACGTCTGGTCTGTGGCCAAGGTTTTGGGCTCCTCACAAGACTTCATTGGAGTGGCCATGGCCATATTCAAATATAATGAGGGGACATTCTTATTCAAATCAAGACAGTGGTTATGGAGATTACTATCCAAGACCCAAGAAGGCTAGCATGGTTCTTCTCTTGTTGAGCAGGCCTTAAAAGCATGTAAAGATCTGTCTTTCTACCAAAGGCTGCATGCCCCTGTATTTTTAGTGTCCCCATGCCAGCCTGATCATTGATATTACTCACAAGCATCATAGCTGGGTAGGACAATTGTTTTGATTTTCTTCCTTGGAAGCTTCTACAGTGCCTTCTGCTACTGTGAAAGCAAGTCCTTAGAGATGATTCATGAGGTCAGATCCAGCGTGCATACTCTGTGTCCTGTGTCAAAGAAGATGGGGTAGCTTTAGCAATAGTGATTTATGAGATTTTGAAAATCTGCTCAACAACAGTGACCAAACTTCAAAAGGGTATTTCTCTTGTCTTGTGTTGGGGGTTGTCGCGAGCACTTGCCAGGCCTTCGCCTGGGGAGTCGGTTGTAACAGATGACAGAGGCGCTTGGTTGGTTTTATGCGTATATTCAACAGAACAAATACAACACCACAGGAAACAAGTCAATCCAAAGACTACAGCTATGATTGCAAATATCATAGGGTCAAACACTATCACTATGGCCTGAACCTGGCAAGACGCTAGGTTCATGCCCTACAAATGCTTGCTAAGGGTCATCATGGGTATACGACCTGATGGCGCGCTCGGAGGGAGTCTTCCTCCTTGGTTCGGGCTCGGACGTGTCTTGGCTCCTTCGTCAGTATCACTTTCTTGATCCGCTGGCGTATGCCAATTCTCTGGGCATACGGATGCTCAATCAGCCGTAGGTGGTGATGAATGCTTAGTCTGGTGCAGCAGATGATGAGTATGAATGTGCTGGTTCGGGTCCAGTTCATTTGAGCGATGAGGCATCCGACATGGACTCTAGAGGCAAGTCATGTCAAATGCCCTGGGGTCCTGGAGCTTTGGGTTTTTATACCCTGTCTAAGCCTTGTCAGTGTCATTCGGTCGCGTCTGCTTATCTCTTGGTTACGTCATGGGGGATTCCAGAGGAGCTTCACTCTTATCTATTCACTGCACACATCTTCCTTCTACTCTGAATATGCTTCTAATGTCTACCTGGCCTTCTGGCCTTACATGTTCCTTACAGGGGTTTTGTTACATAATACATGGCTCTTAGAGAAGGTATTTTCAGCATTCATGGCAACATTTTAATTAAAATATTTGGTGTGGGTGGGTGTGGGTGTGTGGCTGTATGTGTTTACATATTTAAATGGACAGTATATGATAGCTAGTAGCATAATTCCTTTTGAACTATTTAGACATCCTTATTGTTATTTTATCAACCTTTCTCCTTTTGTGTTTACCTGTCCCATTCTGCAATAAAAGCCATTGACTCATTCTCCCTTTAATCATGTGTAACTTCCTAGTTCCTTGTCTGTTTCTTCTGTCTACTCTTCTCATGGTTCCCCCTCACATTCCTGGTTTCTATAGATATTCCAGGTTAGACATTCAAAAATTCAAGACTTGGCATTCAGAACCTTGGTAAGAGAGAGACTGCAACACTAATCTTTCTGGGTATGGTTACCTCATTCCCTTTCTAGTTCTGTTCATTTACATGCATCTTTCATGATTTTATTTTATTCTATTTTTTTTACACTGAACAGTGTAATTATGAAAATAGTGACAATAATCATGATGAGGAAGTATTTGTGAAGCAGGATATGAAATCCTTTTTTTTATATTCAGGAAGTAGTACAGTTGGGTGATAAGAAAAATGTAATCTTAGCTTTTTGAGAATTCTTAAACCTAACCCCTTTATTGCTTCGGCCAGTTTGAAATTTCTCAATTATAAACAGTAAATAAGTCTTCCCTTTCCACATTTTGCTCCCCACCCCGACATTCGTTGTTGGTTTTTTGTTGTTGTTGTCATTGCTGATTTTTCACTATTCTGACTAGGCTAAGATGAAATCACACTACTCAGATGTACAGAAACATGCACATGAAATACAAATCTTGATCATGAAACTTTAGAAATAATCAGTTACGGTAACATAGGAGACTACAGAGCCAATTTACGACATCAATATCTTTTGTTTATACCAATGACAAACATGCAGAGATAGAGATCAGGGAAACACCTTTCTTACAGTAGTGTTAAAGAAAACCAGATATCCAGTAATAAATGTAACGAAGGAGGTGAATGACCTCTGCAATGAAAACTTTAAATTTCTGAAGAAAGAGATAGAAAAAAATATTTAGAAAATGGAAGGACATGTCATCCTTACTGACTGGGTATAACTGGGCATATTAATATTATTTTAAAAAATCACTTTTCCACTGAAAGCCATTTTTAGATTCGGTAAAGCTATTAACAAAGCCCTCATTTCATTCTTTACAAAAATAGGGCAAACTCTTAAAATTCTTATGAATCCATAAAGGAACCTGGACACCAAAAACAATCATGAGCAAAAATGAGACATATTGGTAGGATTATCCTTCCAAACTCCATGATTTATTACAGATCCATAGTAACAAAACCAGTATGGAACCAGTATAAAATCAGGCAGGCAGGCTAGTAGATAAAAATCAAAGCCTGAAACATGAACGTGTGGAGATTTATCCATTTAACATTTGATAAAAGTGCCAAAAGTATACACTGGAGAAAAGAAACATTTTTTTTAAAGAAATGCTGCTGGAAAAACCTGATGTCTAAAAATATAGAAATGAAATTACATACCGATCTGTTACCTTGCATAAATATAACTTTTAATGTTTTAAAAGCCTAAACTCAGAATCTTAAACTCTGAATCTTCTAGAAGAAAACACAGACAAGTTTAGGAAATGCCTTAGTGAAAAACAAACCATTCATCAAAAATTGACAAGCAGGCTTTGTGAAACCAGAAGACTTCTGCATAACTTGAGAAACAACGGAGTGAAGAGGTAGCCAATAGAATGAGAGAGAAATTCTTTGACAGATAGGCATCTGGCAAAGAATTAATATCTAGAAAATATGTCTACAGAACACTAAAAATAACAATAGCAAGTAAAAGAGTTATTCAAAAAATACTTTTTTTTGCAAAAGTATAATTAAATATACAGCTATTAGAATGGTAGAATCCAGAACTCCTTAAAAATAATATAAGATCTAATGTTCTTACTGTAAGGTTTCTGTTCAGAATTTTGTCTTATAAATTTGATACAGAATAAAAAAATTAATATCTATTTATGTCAATATCATATGTTGCTATGACACAGAAGGAGTGGAATATGCTGTTCAAGTATTTGAATATTATTTTATTTCTTTATGAAATATGAAAATGTTCAAATATTTCTTGGAGAAGTTGAGGTAAATATCAAGAACACTAAACATGTGTTCAGAGATGTGCCCAGAGTAACAGGTAAATTTAAACCAGGTGGTTAGTGTCAATTGGATACAGACAGAGAAAAGCCTCAAGAGGTAGAAGAGGGAAAGGGAGGGATTTTTCAACACAGGCAAATGAGACATCAGTGCTTAAATATTGCAGTGGACTACCCCAAAGAATAAAATTTTAAAAGTTTGAGAATAATAAAAAGGTATTTCAGAGTAAGATTTCTGATTTCAATTTGCAACTCTGCCAGTTCACCCATCCATCTTGGGTGGATGTCTAATGAGAGAAAGTCCAGAAATTGGCCTACATTATATAATCTATGTCCTGTGACATTAACCAGTTGGAAAATGTCCTTGGATGTGACAAAACACAGTAGCTCACATGTGATGGATTATATAAGAAATGCCAAGTTAAGCAGAAATAACTATTTTTGAAATTTGCTTTCTCTTAGGAAAATTATGAATATAACTCCTTAATTTATTCCTTCTTACATATATCAATTCTCCATTCTGTGACTCTAATGTATGTCCAAATTGTCCATCATTATGTTGGTATTCAAGTGTGAATCTTAGGTATAACTTTTTCCCTGGTTTGTGTGACCTATATGTTTTATTAAAGATATGTTTATTACTAAGCTTCAATAAACCCATCACATTTATTCTTATGAGAGACTTTTCTTCCTACTTATGATAAGTTGAGTCTACATTTACGAATACAGGAATATCAGGTGCATGTGACATTACCAGGATGAGTATTGCAGAGCCCACCCCTTCATGCAAGGTGTAGTAATTTAATTTAACTTAATTTAATTTCAGGAAAGTGAAGGCATAACTGTTTTCTAGAATGTTTATTACTATGCCCCCCATAAAGATTTCTACTGTGTGAACAACATTTTAAAATGATTTGTGATGCTGAATCCTATGTGAAGAAAGAAAATGTCAAATGTAAGCAAAGTCAAGCATCTTACACATGAAGCTAGTGCCAGTTTCTTCAGAGATGGGTTAGGTGGATGTGAGGTAAGAGCTGAAGTAAAATAAAGGCTTGCCTTTCAGATAATCAGTGAAGATACTACAAATTACTGACCTTGACTCTCCAGAGAGAGTCCTTGATTTGTGTAGTAAGAAAAACAGACCAGTGCTTTTAGATACTAGGAATGACAAGGGGTATCCAGTATCTTCAGTTGGCATAAGAGGAATCAAATAGCAATTGATATGCCAGTGATTTACTGTCTAAATTATGTTTGTATAGCACCTTTTGTCTGGTGTATAGCCTTCCCTTAACTTCCCTGGTTACTAGAAATGTGAGAGTTGACAATGTAGTCCTATAATTACCATTGTCCTGCCTGCATTCTTACATCTGACACTCCTACAAAAGATTGACTGTATCAGCTTAACTGTAATCTCTTTACATAATCTGTCTCAGGATCCAGATTATATACACAATGAAGAAGTCAGTTGTTTGTTTCCCAATAATGAAAGATTTCTCATTTCTCTCACAAAAAAAAGCATGGAATAATAAGAAGGCAGATGTTTTGGAAATATCCATATAGTAGAAAAGGCCTAGAGGAAGAAATTGAAAAGCATGAGGTCCCATTACACTAGCGAGAGCATGTTTGAGTAAAGAATGGTACAAAAAACTCCATGATTTTTAGGAACTATTAAGGAAAGCTCTCCCTTGGGGCTCAGGAAGTTGTGCAGCAGAGGAAGCAGAAGCAGTGTACAAGCCACCAATTGACTCCATAAGAAACAGTGTCTCCCAGCCACAGCAGAACTGACTTGCATCTGGAATCAGAGACAGTGGCAGCAATCCCCAGATGAGTTCTCCACAGTAAAGATTTAAACCAGATGCCTGCCAGATGCCTGGCCTTGAGGGAGGAAAATGGATATGGACTCCCATCCCTAACCAAAAAGCTAAATGAAATTGGGGTTCACTTGCAAAGGAAAATTTAGTTCTCTCAAATGGAGCTGTAGTGGCTATTCCTGGTTGTCAACTTGACTATGTCTGAAATGAACTACAATCCAGAATTAGAAGGCTCACCTGTGGCCCTAATCTGGAGGCTGAGAGATACAAGTTTCTGACCTGAATCTTGGCATGGAGACCTTGAGGAACAGTGGCTACAAATCCCATAGGATTAACACGGAAAGCTCTATGAGTTCAAGATCATCTGGGATTAAGGGTGTGGTGGCATAGTGGCTATGAATCCTAGAAGATTAAGACTGGAAGATCTACGAGTTCAAGCAAGGTCATCTGAGGTTAAATGTGTGGTGGCACACACCTTTAACCTGGGCCACACTTTTTGCTGTAGACCTATATAAGGACATTGGAAGAAGGAAGGCTCTCTCTGCTTCTCCTGCTTGCCTTGTGGGACTGAGCAATTGCTGGATCCTTGGACTTCCATTCACAGCTGCTGCTGCAACTGTTGTTGGGAGTTGATTGTTGAGAATTGGACTACAAACTATAAGTCATCAATAAATCCCTTTACTACATAGAGACTACCATAAATTCTGTGACTCTAGAAAACCCTGGCTAAGACAGGAGCCTAATTACATATATTAACCATAGTCAAAGGTAGGTCTCATGCCCAGAAGTCAATAGCCAAAATAAAGTAAACTTGCTGCTATTTTTGTAGACAATTTGTTTAATGTCGCTTTGTTTGGGTACTTGGAAAATTTTTGTTTGTTTGTTTGTATATTATTCTTTCTGACCTAAGTGCTTTTACTGATTTTGCTTGTGTAAGTTTCTTTCTAGTTCCTTTTTAAATTTTTGTTTTATTATGCTTTTTCTTAGTGTGCTTTGTTTGCCTGGTTTTGGTTGGATGTGGGACCATGAAAGGCAGCCTGGTTACTGGTTGAGCTAGGTTTGAAAGTCAGGTGACCCTGCAAGTAACCCCGCAGGGGATAATTTTGCAAGGGGCAGTAGGAGTTTTGTCAAGCTCCTGGACACCAGGCTCTCCAGAGGTCTGTGGCAATCAGTCATGTGAGAGCAATGCCCCAAATCCCTCTACAGGGAAAGGACTTGGCCACAGATCACTCAGGGAGCCTTAAGATAGATCTCCATTTTAATGAGGTACCTAAAGGCCTAAAGGACTAGTCAGTTAAGTCCGTTTTCCCAGACACTCCTCCCCACAAAGGTATTGAACCTCAGGTCCGCCCTGAGAAAGTGGGGTATGGTCTTACTCATCCCAACTCTCCGCCATGACAATCAATGGCTTAAAACCATGAACTGTCTCTTTTCATCGGGATCCGCAGTGTCTAAAGGACTGCTTCAAGACTCCTGTAGAAGGCCTCTCAACACTCCCAGCCATGGCCTCCACCAAGCCAAGCTGCCTGTTGAAGAAGCCAAGGACTCTCCTCCCCATGGGACCCAGCAGGAGCTCCCCTCTTTTCCCCTTCGGCCCCAGGATAGATCCAGCCTTTGAGCCCCAACTCCATTCTCAACTCTTCTGAGGCTCCCAGTGGCGTCTGGGTGCCCAAGAATCTGATAACCTGATGGCCTCAGCCTCTGCAAAGACCTGGGGATCCCTGAGCTGGCTCCTGCAGTCCCCAAGAACCTCAGACTGCTCTCTGCCACCCCCTCGGTGGGGGTCCAATGGCTTTTCATAGCCCAATGCTCACCAGGTATAGGGAAGCACAGGCAAAACTCCCACCGCCCAAGTCCTTGGACGGACACAGCACAGGCCACCATAACTCACAGTTGGAAGGTTGGATCCTTGTGGCATGGGGAGAGGGGACTAGGGTGAAAGGAACCTATAATCAGAACTTAGTTTTTCAAAAGAAATTTCAATGAAAATAAAAGAAATATTTGGAAAACTCAATAGTACCAGTCTGTTAAAGAACATATCAATAATATAATTCCAAACAACAGATTTCTGTACCTGTATACTGCTATTTCACTCAGCTCTCAACACACATGGGAGAAAAGTTTTTCTTACAGTAGAAAGAAACTACCAAGAGACCTACAAATGGACAGTGTGTAGCCAGTGAAAGATTTTAGAGAACTGAGTCCTAAATGTCTACATTAAAGCCCTCTACATACGGCTTAGAAACCTTTATAGAAGAAGAGGCAGAGGGGATGTTAGAGCTAGAGTTGATGCATGACTTCAAAGAAATTGTGTCTTCCAGACACGAGAAAATTGAGTTACACACGAAGTTACAGTGACTTTTTCAGCAAGCTCAACACCTCTACAGGGTCAAGCCAGATGGTGTCTCAGCTATAAGCTTATATTTTTCAAAACTTACTTTATGTTTTTTTATGCCTCACCTTCCTTTTTAGACCTACACCCACAGAAGTAGGGGAAAAGAAAAGTTAGTAGGAAACTTGAGCTGTGGACCTATTTAGAAATAATTGCTTATGGCAGTTTCAATCTTGTTGTCAGTAGGTAGTCCAGTCGACTCAGCAAACACCAAACATGAATCAGTAGCAGTGAGTTGATCCAGAAGAAACCGGGAGCTTCTGCTGAACCACACGTGTCAGTAGAAACACCAAGAAGGAGCTGGAATATCACCAGTAGTTTTGTAGACCTTTTCTCTCTACAAAATCACAACAAGTGAAGATTGACGAAAAATCAGAGCAAAACAAAGTAAGTGTCCTCCGTGAAGACCAGCATCAGGGAAGCCCAATGGTGTGCAGCAACGACTTGCAAGGAAAATCATTACAAGAGCATGGTTCACTGTCTGTTACATTGTACCTATACTCTATCTAGTTATCAATTGCCTCACACGCGTCCACTCCAGCAAAACATGACAAGCCTTTTCACCAGCCAACTTCCGTAAAAGTACCGCATGTCTTTCTCAGCAAGACACCTTCTATGTGTATCTTCCAAGAAAACATCCTCTCATACGGACAGTTTTGAGGAAAGCATCACATGATAAAACTGAAGTCCAATGAAATTCTCACTTCACTCAGCCCTGAGAAAAAGAATTTTGGACAAAATACTGTGTCTAAACAAGAAGGTATTCACACTTGATAATGTTGGAAATGAAAAAAAAAACAATTTTCCAATGAAGTATCATTGAGTTTATTAACCACACTATAGGGCAGGCTCCATGTCAAGAAGTAGTTATCCAACACAAAGGAATTTAATGGTATGCTTTGTAGACTTATGTTTTATTCTTTATTGTTTGGAGAGTTTTTGTCTTATTGAGTTTTGTCTATTTTGATAATTGTCCTTGCGGATTTTATTTTGTTGTGGTGATTGTTTTCTTAATTTCTCTGTCCTAAAGAAAGAACGAGATAAAAAGAAAGAGAGTAACAGGTAGAGAGAGACACAGATAGATGGAGAGACAGAAACAGAGAGATGGAGACACAGAAACACATACAGACAGAGACATACACAGAAAGAGAATATATTTGGTTAGGCAGATGGGTAGAGCTGAGAGGAGTTTGGAGAAGGAAAGAAATGTTTAAAATATATGAAAATAATTAAATTAAAACACTTATGGGAATATTTATCTCTCAGAAAACAATACTGTAAAGAATTCAGAGAGTGTTCCCAATATTATGTTTTTACTCATATTATTTCAAAAAATGAAATTCATGAAGACTTTTGTTTCAGAATCTTCTCCATGTTTTAAAATTAGGAATGAAGAATGTGATGGAGAGAAGCTAACTTTTGACATTTTATATTCTAGAGGGAATATATCATTCTCATTCGACATACTTAATTAGAACATGTCAAAATATTTTATTGTGAATTTAGTAAAAATAATATATATATATATATATATCCAAAAAATAAAAACAACTAGATAATAAAATGCACAAATTAACAAAACAAAAATAACATACAGTTGTAAAATATATTTTTTCTTCTAGCATCTTATCTTTTGTTTGCCCATATTAATTTCTTTTTATACATAAACTTTGCATATAGTTTCCACAAAGATATATCCTAAGCACAGTAAGACAGGCTCTTTATTTATTTTAAAATATAGGGCTTATAACTAAGGCATATTTATTCAATTCCACCATATGCAGATTTGGTTATAGAATGTATTTTCAAACACAGTATCATAGTAGTCAGGACTCCCATTTGGAATAAGTGGGGACAGCTGGTAATTGAAATCATCACCAAAATAAATGGCTATCGCCTCCCTATAGCTAGCTGAAATTTAGATAGAAATTGCAGAAGTATTATATTTTGGGAGTTCATGGAGCTCCTAGATTACTCCCTTATCATGGAATTTTATTTGGCTTCCTGTCTCCTTGCTCTGTTTTCCTTCCAAGATGAGGAATCTATTCTCTATAAGGCATTCTTTAGTATTTTCTTTAAAATGTTTTTTGTTTATTCTTGAGGTTATAATATAATTTCTCCCTTCCTTTCATTCAACCATTCATCTCAGATATATTCCCTTGCGGTCTTTAAAATTCATGGGCTTTTTGTCCAGTTATCACATACATGTGTAAATGCGTATATGTGTATATACATATATTACATACACATATATTCCAAATTTAACCTGCTCAGTCTATATAATGTTGCTCATATGGATGTTTTCAATGCTGAGAATTTGGTATTTGGCAGCCGATTGAAGTGCTATATTATTTAAATATTAATTATATGTCTTATATTATTCATTACTAGAGTATAGAGCAACAGTGAATTTTTACTTACTCTTATATACTAAATATGTATTTAACATACTAAAGTGTTCACTTACTTAAGTAGTTACGACGTATTTGTGATTTGCAATTTTTCTCTATTCAAGATCATTTGTGACATGTACAGTTCTACTTAGGGTTTCTCATGGTAGAAAGTTTAAGACTCCAAACATGTTTTCATAAAAAACAGAAGTGTTTAGTAGAATTTTTCAAAGAGATCAAGGGTTATTTTACACGGGAGGGATTGGAGGAAGAAAAGGAAAAATGAGGATGATATAATTATATTTGAATTTTAAAATTTTATATTTTTAAAATGACAAAATAAAAGATAAATATAAGGTAAAGCAAAAATTGTCATATCAAAATTGGATATGGGCACCCAAGGAGAAGAGTCTCAAGAGCAAGCACAAGAGTCAGAGATTGACTTGTCTCACCGAAAAGAGTCTGATAGCAATAGGAAGCTAATAGCTATAAAATATACTCACAGGACAAAGGACCTGCTGCAGACCTACGTATGACCTTTGCTGCTTCAGTTTCTGTCAGCTAATTTGCATATTCCATAACTGATTCAAAATGTCTTGTTCTTGCCAAACGTACAAGAAGAATCTATCTCAACTTTTCAAAAGAATCCTCATGCGTAGTTGGATCAACAGTAGAGAGAAACTGTAATAAAACACAGAAGTAAAGTTCCAGACTATGAATATACTTTAACTTGTAAATATTTTTATTGAATAACAAGATATGAATAGTGTAGCACTCTATGTATACAGTCACAAATACTGATTCAATTGCCTTCCTTTCTCTTGACAACACTGTTCTCTTGAAAATCACCTGTGGCCCTACAGTTCTTACAACCTTTATGATCCATATTTTTAAATAATCCATGAACCTTAGAAAGAGGAGCTGTCAAATCCATGTAAGGCTATGAATTCTTCAAACACTTATTCTCTGCATATTGACTACTTGTGGGCCTCTGTGTTAATTACCATCTGCTGCAAAATAAGAAGCATCTCTGATTATGGCTGACTAGTGCAATAGTCCATAGGCATATTATAAGTCATGAGGTGTTTATTTAATACTGTGTCAGGTTAGCAATATAGTAGTGGTAGGTTCTCTTTTAGGGCACCTGACATTTCTACCTATGCATTGTTGTCCCTATAGAAGGTCTAAATATGAGGTTTACCATGCATTATAAACTTTAAATACAACCACCATGTACTTGGTTACTTTATGTTAATCATGTTATTTATTTATTTATTTATTTTTCTTTTTTATTAGGTATTTTCTTTATTTACATGTAAGTTTCTCCTTTCCCAGTTTCCCCTCCAAAAAACAAACAAACAAACAAAGAAACAAAAGCAATAAGAACAAACCCCTGTTGCCTCCCCCCTCCCCATACCTGCCACCCCACCCTCTCCCATTTATTGGCCCTGGCATTCCCCTACACTGGGGCACAGAACCTTCACTGGGATGAGGTCCTCTCCATCTATTGGTGATCGAATTTGCAGCACGACTTTATGAACAAACATGTTGACAGGCTGACCCTTACTGTACATGGGTAAGGCTGGCCCTACCTATGGATTCACTGTGCGGCAAGCCTTTGATTATGTTTCTTCTTCAGTAGTGAGCATAAAAAGTTTGAGCACTATGAAAGCTAGCCAGTATGGAGGAAGTTTACAGATGAATTACAGCTTGATTTTCCCATGTTGTATGGTTCAAGTATGTGGTTTCTTCGGAGGTAAGGTCTTATTATCAAGTCATAGGATATAGACAACAGCAATAGCATTCACTTGTAATGTTAAGTGGGTCAATGTGACTAAATTGAGTCTATATCTACAGAAGTGGACATTTAGAACTGTTACTGGGACTTTTGTTTGTATATGATGCGTACTGCTGTCATTATTGGATAACTAGATTTCAAATATTCTAATTTTGTGCATTTATAAGTTTTATAAATCTACAATATTAGGTTCCTATTTGAGAATTTTGAGAGTTCTTTAGGATTATGTTTTCTTTGTGTCTCTCTTCTATCCCCTACCAGAGTTTATTATTTCACAATCCATTACTCCCAATTTACCCCTGTATATGCCTTATTTTATGGCTACCTACTATCTTTTTTTAAATCTATGGGTATTGAAAATAAAATACATACATTTTAAGTTTCAAGACTAACATCCATGCATGGGAGAGAGGAGAAAGAGAGAGAGAAAGAGAGAGAGAGAGACAGAGACAGAGAGAGACAGAGACAGAGAGACAGAGAGACAGAGAGACAGAGAGACAGAGACAGAGAGAGAATTACCTTACTCAGAATGATAATGAAAAATAACTAAATGAGGGAAAAGAGGATAGAAAAATGAGTGAGGTTTTTTCTGTTTTGTACTTTTTATACTTAGAAATAAGGACCTTATAACAGCCCAGTGAATTTCTGACATTCATTTTAGTGGTACGTAGACATCTGTTACAATACTAAAAAGCTTCACAGTAAAATTTTACTGTCAAATAGTTAAAGCTGTGTGAGCATAATATATTCTAAAATATATTTTAGTCCTAATACGCTGTTGTCTGCAGACAATTTCAATGTAAGGTATAAGGTAGCCTCTAATGCAATATAATAATCTGTTAGTGCTGGGCAGTGGTGGTGCACACCTTTAATCCCAGCCCTTGGGAGGCAGAGACAGGTGGATTTCTGAGTTCGAGGCCAGCCTTGTCTACAGAGTGAGTTCCAGGACAGCTAGGGCTACACAGAGAAACTCTGTCTTGAAACCTCTCCCCCCGCAACCCCCGAAAAAAAAAATCTGTTGGTCAGGTCAGGCCTCTTTAAACAAAGCTTGCTGTTATTCTCTGCATGAGACTTCAATGTGGTGAAATTCTATTTATCTTTATCATTGATGTTATTTATCTTTATTTTTCAGTTCTATGTTGTCTCTATGTAGGTTAGTCATGTACTTCATATACACATACAAGACACATATGTACACATACCCACAGAACAATGTCTTTGCTCCTATGACATTATTTTTGTTTCAAAAACAAGTTTTTTTATTAACCATAGAAAATGAGCATAGTCTGCTGAGTTTCTACTTTCATTTCTTAGAACATGTAATTTCTGGAACATGCAATTTTCTAATTAAATGCATCGACAAAAACCTGAATACAAGTCCCAGAACCTATTTAGAAGGCCAGGCATTGTGCTGCACACTTGTAACCCCAGTGATGCACGGAACACAGACTGGTAGATTTCTGTGGCTCTTAAGCTACCTAGCCTAGCTGAAACAAAATGATATGTTGACTAAGAGATTTTGACTCAAAAGGTAATTTTGCCATTGCTTGAGATGTGAATTGAAAGTTGACCTCTAAAGTTTGGAATACAGGAAGAACGACCCACAAACCACAAGAAACTTAAGAAGAAGGAAGACCAAAAGGTGGACATTTCATTCCTTCTTAAAAAGGGGAATCAAACACCCACAGAAGGAGTGGCAGAGATTAACTATGGAGCAGAGACTGAAAGAAGGACAAGCATATAGCTATCTCCTAAGAGGCTCTGACAATATCTGAGTAATACAGATGTAGAGGCTCACAACCATTCATTGAACTGAGTACACTGTCCCCAATGAAGGAGTTAGAGAAAGGTTCTATGGAGCTGAAGGGTTTGCAGCCCCTTAGGATGAACAACAATTACTAACTAGTACCCTCAGAGCTCCCAGGGACCCAACCACCAATCAAGGACTATACAGGGTGGGATTGAATGTTCTGGCAGCAGATGTATAGTAGAGGATTGCAAATTCGATCATCAATAGGAGTAAAGGACCTCGGCCTTGTGAAGGTTTTGTGCCCCAGTGTAGGGGAATGCCAGGGCCAATAAGTGGGAGAGGGTGGGGTGGCAGGCATGGGGAAGGGGGAAGCAAAAGGGATTTGTTCTTGTTGTTTTTGTTTGTTTGTTTTGGAGGGGAACCTGGGAAAGGGAAAATGTACATGTAAATAAAGAAAATATCTAATAAAAAAAAAAAAGAAAAGAAAGTTGACCCCTAGCTTACAAATGCATATATACATAAGAGCATACTTTGCATATGCATTCACATACACTTATAAAATTTACATACATGCACACACACACACACCATATTATTTTACAGTTGTTGAAATATTTTACTTCATTCTTATAGATAGTTCCTACTTATATCTTACTTAGCTTTCTACTCGGTTCCAAATTCTTAAAGTATAATTGAATAAATAAAAGCAGTTATGCATTTTGTCTTTTAAACACTATACTTAAGCTAATTACCAGACAATCTTTCTTAGTGCTTAAATGATGCACTTTTTTACTATAATTTAAAGGGCGATATACCAGATTCAATGGCTGAATCCTGAATATTACTCCTGATTCATTCTAGTAAGGAAAGAGTTATAAGGCTGGGTGTTCTCCAGACAACAAATGTAAAGTGGAGAAGAATTTTTTGAAGTCATCAGTGCAACAAAAGTCATTTAAAGGCTATGAAACGGCTCACATACATCCTCATGCATCCTGCTCCAGTATACTCTGAATACTGTCTTTCCAATGGAAGATCTCAGGGCATAGGTTTTTCTTGACTAAGCCACGTTATGAAATTCCTTAAATCTTAAATATATCTCACAGGCATTATACCAACTTTCTTGATATTAAATGCATTTGTCATTGGAAATTTCATTTATTACATTCAATATGACTATATGATATTCGGTTATTATGCTGGCAATTGTTCATAAAGTGTGTTACATATTTAAATTCTGTAGTTGCTTGTACTCCATTAAAATTGTTCAAATATTTTATTTTGTACAAAACTAGGATCTTGTGCAATTTTAGTATTGGGTTTTAATCAGAATTGCAAATAATAGTCTTAAAATTTAAAATGAACTGTTATTAAATCTCTACAGAGATAGCTCTTATTATCTAGTATTGCTAAAATCAGAAGACCATTCAATAAATTCATTTAAAAATGCTTTACACTTAATTAAGAATGGTATTTGGTTTCAGACTCTGAGAGCCCCAAGGGTCCAAGTTAGTTGACTCTGTTGATGTTCCTGAGGAGTTCCTAGCTCACAGAGGCTGGACCTTTTACTCCCCTCACTTATGTAGTAGGTATACTGATGTGCAGATTTGTCTAAGTGAGTCCTGAACAACTGGAATGGGGGTTATCCCAAATACAGTTGAGTGTATGTTGGATATGTTCTTCTAGCTGGGGCGCCTTGCCTGGCCTAAGTGGAGGCTCTGGATATGTTCTTCTAGCTGGGGCGCCTTGCCTGGCCTAAGTGGAGGCTCCTAGCCTCACCGAGATTTGAAGGGCCAGAATTGGAGGATACCTATGGGGGGCACACCCATTCAGAGGAAAAGAGGAGTGGGTGGGGGAAGTATTGTGGGAGGGAGAGACCTGGAGTGGGACAGTGAGCAGAATGTAAAGTGAATAAGTAAAAAAACTAAAAATAAATTTTTAAAAAACAAATGGTATTTTGGCATTTTCTTCCTCACATTTTTAAGTGTCCATGAAATTTCAATTTAATAGAATTTAAGCAGTTTTTACTTGGCCCCAAACAGAAATATCCATAAATTTGGTCATTTTATTTCATATCAAAATACAATCAGGATTATTTTTCTTATCTATTAATATTTTGTAATTATGGAACCAGATTGTTTGAAGATACTTAACTGGAAGAGAATGGAATAAAGAAAGCCTTATAGAATGAAGATAGCAA
This sequence comes from Montemys delectorum, assembly GCA_019843815.1. Taxonomy (NCBI): domain Eukaryota; kingdom Metazoa; phylum Chordata; class Mammalia; order Rodentia; family Muridae; genus Montemys; species Montemys delectorum. Next base: position 17,749 of record JADRCD010187406.1, read on the forward strand.
CACACATGTGATATAAAAGTAGAGATGGTGTTAGAGATGGTGTTTACCAGATATTTAATGGTTTAAGTAGGAATAGGGATGATGGTTACAGAAACAGAGTTACTGGAAGGTGTAAGCAAAATGAAACTCTGTGATAAAGCTTTATGGGAAACTATTAGTTCATACATTCATTAAAATATTATTTAAAATAAATACTTCAAATGTACCATGTATAGTTGCACAGTGACCCTCTTAGTAACCATAGAATGCTATTTTTAAATTCCTGTACCAGTTATAGAAAACACACTCGTATACTTCTTCTGGTCAGGGAGTCTTATGTACCTCCTAAAATATTATAGGCTATTCCCAGTGAGCTACTATAATGAGATATTAAGAGCCTATTGATGAAGATACTGCAATTTTGAGTTGCAAGTCTTTTGAGTAGTCAAGTTAGAGATGAGTGAGCATTTACTCCTCACTGTGTGTCCTCCATAATGTTAAAACATTCTATGTACACTGCTGTGGGAGTAAGTCATCGACAATACTACCAAGTTCTATACCTCATGAGTTTAGAAAAATTGTCTGCCTGGAAAAAAGGTCAACCCTTCTAATATTGGTGTGTGACATCTATAGGACTAATAAGACATCTCCTGATAGGATTTGAAACTTGTTCCATGGAGGGGTTTCTTTCTTGCTAGTCATAAAACTGGTCATATGCCTTAGAAGAGATCCTGTTGTTGGTGTTTTGTTAAATGGTTATAGTATCACATTGCCTTCTCATCTCATGTTTACATATTGTATTAATGTTTCCTGAGACTTCATGTAAATACTTATTGTTATAGTGAGAGGTGGTTAATACTGAGACTTACTACTGGCCAAAGTGACAAGAGTAAGTGACTCTGCAGTGCTCTGCTCAGAATATGGCATTTACACTTTCACTTTTCCCTCAAGACTCATGGCACACAGTAGAAAAGGCAAAACCCCACAATAATCTTAGTTTGCCAAGGAATTCTTGGAAACAGTGCCTTTGTGATATGGTAAAGCATTGTATTCACAAGTTCAACAAAGCTATGTTTACCTGTTGTTATTCTAGTTAAGTTTCTATTAATGGGAAAAGGACAATAACCAAAGGCAAGTAGTAATGAAATGCTTTATTTGACATTTATGTCCCACTCACAACATAGCATTGGCAGAAAGCAAGGCAGGATCTCAACCAATCTAGGAACTTACAGCTTAGTAACTGAAACAGAGGCCATGGTAGAATGTTCCTTACAAGCTTACTTACCATAGTTTGCTAACCAAGAGTTTTTAAATGTACCACAAAATAATCTACCAGAGGTCTAGGATCCTCAGTTACAACCATTGGTCAGAAAAAGCTTCACAGATTTGCTTAATGGCCAATATTATGGAGGTATTTTGTTGAACGAGGTTTTAATCTTCCTAAAAAACTTTAATTTGTGCTTAATCAACACACATGGATTAAACCCGTATGAGATTGAGTCACTAGTGTTTCCTCATCCATTGAGGAGAAGCTCATGAGTCCCTATTTCTCACTGACTAGGTGTGTGCACTTAGTGGATACTAACTAAGGAAATGTTTCTATTTTTTCTCACTGGGGTAGCCATGGCTAAATTGTGCATGTTACATTGAATAACACTCTCCCCCATTAAGTACCATAACAAAAGTCAGTGGGCTAAAAATATGAGTATCATTTAGTCATATTCTAGAGAGATGAGTAAATCTTCATGAGAAACAACTACTACCCCAACTAAAATAATATTTGAAATGAATTTTTCTGTCATATAATACATTCCCACCAAAGCTTCCTCTCTCTCCATTCTTCCTAAATCCCCTACACACACACACACACACACACACACACACACACACACACACACACA